>APFE031466421.1:13610-33213 GCA_000404065.3 Pinus taeda | reverse complement strand
ATGGCTGAAACAAACAGTGAAGACATATGGTTTTTAGACTCAGGTTGCAGCAACCATATGAAAGGAAATATAGCTCTCTTTTCTGCCCTAGATAAAAATATGAAATCAGAAGTCACACTAGGAACTGATAGCAAAATTTCTGTTATGGGAAAAGGGGAGGTAAAAATATTTACAAATCAAGGAGAAAGGAAAACCATAGTAGATGTCTATTATGTCCCCGGAATGAGATATAACCTCTTGAGTATTGGACAGCTTGTTCAAAAGGGTTACAATGTTTTCTTTGTGAATGATGTGTGTACCATCATGGATATAGCACCCAACAAATGATGCATTGCTGAAGTGAAGATGACAAGGAACAGGATGCTCCCTCTCAGGATCAGGGCAGATTTGAAAAAAAAATGAAATTGCAGCAGTTACCCAAGAGGCCTTCCAAAGCGTGCCAAAGGATGAAAATTGGTTGTGGCACTTGAGATTTGGACATCTCAATTTTGGAGGTCTAAAATTGTTAAGTAGAAAAGGAATGGTGAAAGGATTACCATTGATAGAGAAACTGGAACCTCGTTGGTTTCAATCCATAATTGCAGAGAGTCAACCAACCATACTTTCATTTATTTTTCTAAAATCTCTCACTTTAATCCAACTTCTGAATGTTGTGATATAAATGATTGAACAGACACTAACTGTGGCAGCAAACTATCTTGAGGCATTATCTGGGTAGCGAATCATCCCTGAGACATTATCTGAGGCATTGGCCTATCTCTAAGGCATTATCTATAGCAGCACATTAAATCTAAGGCTTCACTGTGGCAGCAATATGTCTATGAAGCAATTATGAGATAGAAAGATACCTCTGAGGCACTGTTGATGACAACGGATCATCCCTGAGGTATCAATTGTGGCAGCGAACCACCTATAAGGGATTGTTTGTGGCAACGAATCACCCTTAAGGTTTTTATGTGGCAGCAAATCATCTTGAGGTATGGTCTGGAGTTTTGAGGCAAGCAAGGTCTGGTTTGGAGTTGATTGTGGCTGCAATGAGATAGTGAAGTAATGTTTATAGGCAGCAAGGAGATATTTTATAGAGATTACTTTGCATTATGCGACAACAATATAAGGCAGTGCATTACCCTTCGTAATATAATCCAAAGAACTCCTCAATGAAATTAGTATTACACGCATAGAAGTTTAAACCAACATATTTTAGAATAATTTTATGGTTTTGCATGTTGTCATATATTTCAACATTTATTTATGTAATGATCCTAACTAGTGTCTACAAACTTTTCTTCGCAGATTTCTATTACATTATTCTATACAAAATGGCAGACTAGGTATTTATGTTGATTTTGGCATTTGTGTTATTTATGTTGTTGATTTAGTTAGAGGTTGGATTTGTTTTTAGAAATAACTTTAAAATGATACTTCAAAAGTTTGTTTGTGACTAGTTAAATGCTAGTTGGAACACTCTGATAAGCTTGCCTCAAAGTGTTGGACAGATTTTCAATGCTTACTCAACAGACATTTGGTGTTACCGATTCTATTTTCTTACCGGTTTTTTGTTCAAGGTTTTCTTATTTTTATGTTATTATGTGTTTTCTAAGAATGCACCCATGGGTGTTACCGATGCTACTATGGGGGGTTCAATGATATTCACTACTTTTATGGAAATGTTAACAAATGCACGAGGGCAAGATGTTGCTATGATGATGCATGAGGTAAGCTTGAATAGTCTTTTATATGTTCAATTATCTTATATTCCTTATTATATTATGCTAATTTATGTTTGTGGAATGCAGACAATCACTAAAGTCATTCCAACCCCTATAACACCTTATAAAACATCTAAGGTAATGATAGTGGTAAAACTTGATCAATATTTTCGTGCATTTAGTTAACTTATTTCACTATATATATATTTATTAATATTTGTGTTTTTACTAAGCATACATTTTGTTGGGAAAAAATACCTTAAGATTAAGGTTTCTAAATACTAGGGTATTTCTTAAAATATAAACCCATAAATTCAACCCTACTACATCTTATGATGGACCCTTTAAAAGAAAATTATTATACATACCTCATGGACACCTATCTGTACTGATTAGTATTTTGGTTTCCATGATTATTTGCAACTTTACCATACATTTCATTGATCATTTTCCACCTTCATGATCTTCTTTTAATGAGTCTTCTGAGATATTGTCATTTTATAATGGGACTTGCTTCTTCATGTGTTCATGAAACCCATGCCTCAGGCATAACAAAAATAATCTTCTTTTTCCTTTTTTTACATAAATTACATAGAATTGTGATTAGATATGTCATTATGAAGACCGAACCTAGTTACATATTTCAACATTATTCATCTGTTATTCCATCTTATTATTTATATTTGTGCCTTGCAGGATGTTTCTAGGGTGACTCCAACAAGTATATAATCTGTTGGTATAGAGGGTCATGTTATGCCATCTACACCTAGACCAGAACCCCATAACATGCCCTTTACACAATCTGTTGGTATAGAGGGTCATGTTATTCCATCTACACCTAGACCAGAACCCCATAACATGCTGTCTACATCAAATGTGGGTCTAGTCAGCATTCCCACTAGGACCAGAACAAGTTTCTTTGAGAAGTCTTATAGACTCACAAACAAGAGTACTAAGGCTCCAACTAGATATTCCTGCAAATGTTCAAATAACACAAGAAATAATTGAACAAATTCAGTTATGGGAAATGTCATTGTTGGAGAGTGTAGCTCCTGCAAGAGATCAACATGTAATTTTTTTTTCTTATAATTTCATTTGTTATGTTTAGGATCATTATTTTAGATATGAAAAATAGTTTCATATTTTGGTTGGGTTCTTAATAGTTCCACAATTTCATTGTAAATGAAAGAAGTAAGTGACACAATGCCTAATGTATCTATAAGGGAACCTTCCTCAATCCCAAAGACTACAAAAATATCATCGATGACCACAAAAGGAATGCAAGAAGTTACAATCTTGCTCACTTCAAAAGGAAATGTCTTGAAGGATGAAACAGGGCTGAAATTTTATCACTTTATTTTTCGTCGTGCAGAAGAATTATTTGGAAATATCATCTAAATGGATTGGAGGAAACAAGCCAATGCCAAAAATTAGGAACTATTTAAAGATGTAGTAGTAGCATTGGTAATCCTGGATTTGATAAGGAACTTATTTTACAGATTGCAAGTAAATACATGCACTCAAAGAGGTCCAATTTGACTACAAAGTTGACAAAAAACTTGATGTATCCATGTCCAGCTTGGATCACAGACCAAACGACGTGGGATGAACTTATGAAAGATGCCAAGTTTAAGAGGAAAGTCCTCCTAAATCCAAACTATATGCCATCTGCACAAGGATGAGCTAAGAGATGCCTACGAGATACAAGAAAAGCAACCCAAGCTAGGGTGTCAAAATTTGGATCTCACAAATTAGGCTCTAGTGGATATAATAATATTCGTGGTGGTATGGTAAGTGATATTTCCGTCTATTATATTTTCTATTTTAGGCAAATTAACCATGACCACGTTGAGTTAATTGTATCTTATTAGTTATTTTACCTTATAGATATGATTATCTTTGTTAATGTAGGTTCACCAGTTTCAAAAGGAAGCTTCAGAGGAAGACCTAAAATATGTTGTATTACATGGTTCCCAAAGTCTTTGCCAACACATGATAAATCGAGGGGAAAAAATAATTGTTGGTTATGGATCCACGGGTAGTTGTTTATAATATTATATGAATAATGCAATAAATCAATTGGAAGTTTTAATGTTATTATAACAAGTTAAAGTGTGTTCTGTATAGGAATCAGGTGAAACATCTGGGAGTGAGCATGGGGAGGAGATACAAGCACATGATGATTGGCTTGTTGCATAAAATCATCCAATAGTCATTCCTGAACCTTGGCAGGAAACCGTTGTGGAATTTCAACGAATGGGAGACCGAAATAATGAGGAGGGTATTTAATGTGATGAGCATTCCACACCCACAATTAATGTAGCGCCTCCCAAAAAGAGGACAAAAAGGATTGATATGTGTTAAATTTTAATAACTTGAACGTGCATCGCTCTAGCTTCTAAGGATCGCACTAGGTCGTGAGGGTCCAAACATAAAATAATTATGTGTGCAACAAAACAAATTTTGAAGATACTTCGTTTTTTTGATGAGTACTTACATATTATGGGCATCACTAAGACTGTTGCAGGTCCTAACTTGTATTATTTGTTTGATTATGATCAATTTGATATGCTTATATTTGTGTTGTATGTAGATGACCTGGTCCTAAAAGTTAGTTAAAGAAATTCTATCCCATGGTGCAAGAAGAAACTGGCAAGTGAAGTTGACATGAAGGACATACACCTCATGTATTATTTCTTGGTCTTGGAGGTTTGGCTGAGTTGAGGTGAGGTGGTCCTCGAATAGGGGTAAGTAAGCAATTGAGATTCTGAAGAAGTCTCGGATAATGGACAATAAACCATAGGCTACTTTTACGATACATATTTTGAAGTTATCAGTAGATTAAGATTCAAATTGGTTGATTCGTCAGCGTACAAAAAGTATATAGGTTCCTTAAAATATTTGGTAGAATTTAGCAGTCAAATTGTTGTGTGCATGAGATCCCTTGTCTCACAAACAAGGGGGGCTCAGACACCAATTTATTGTCCAGCGTGGCTGCTAATATATGGTTCAGCTGAGGTTGTTGCAAATATGCTCCATGTTCTGAGGTATGCGAGGTACTTAAAGGGCACACTGGCACAGTGCTTTGAGCTGCTGCATGCTTTAGTGGATTTTGACAGGGCCAGAGATGTAGGTGGGAGGAAGAGTGATTCATGGTTTTGTTTCAACTTGGGTTCAAATATAATATATTTGTTAGGATGGGATACCCATGTGTGCAAGTTGAAGAAGTCCCTTTCTGGGCTAAAGTAGCCTCTTGTGCTTGGTACTCATGGATTTATGAGTACTTACAAATTATGGGCATCACTAAGACTGTTGCAGGTCCTAAATTTTATTATTTGTTTGATTATGATAAATTTGATATGCTTATATTTGTGTTGTATGTAGATTACCTGGTCCTAATAGTTAGTTTAAAAAACTCTATCCCATGGTGCAATAAGAAACTGGCAAGTGAAGTTGACACGTATTATTTCTTGGTCTTGGAGGTTTGGCTGAGTTGAGGTGAGTTGGTCCTCGAACACGGGTAAGTAAGAAATTGAGATTCTGAAGAAGTTCCGGATAATGGACAATAAACCCTAGGCTACTTTTATGATACATATTTTGAAGTTTTCAGTAGATTCAGATTTAGATTTGGTTGATTTGTCAACGTACAAAAAGTAGATAGGTTCCCTAACATGTACGGTAGACTTTAGCAGTCAAATTGCTATTTGGATGAGATCCCAATACACTGTCCTAGTCATCCCAACTGTATAATGCATAGTTGTATCATTGTAACACTAACATAGGCACTAGAAGCTATGCTACTAGAAAGGATTAAAAGTAAAGTAGGATGCTAAGACCTTAATGTCTTTGCATGTAAAACACTATGCTGATACTTATTTCATTATTTACTTTTTAACCATCATATGCTGACCATTTTCGATGATGCTAAATTGAATGCTCTTTTTCCTGTTTCCTAGGGCATATTACCAGAGATCCTAAAAGAGTTACTAACTGCCAGGAAAAGAGCCAAGGCAAACCTAAAGGTGGTGAACTAAGTGCTTCCTATGTTCATGTTACATGCTTGTATTTTTTCCACTTAGCATCTCAGTTTTTAACTTCTTGTAATCTTGCTTAGGAGGCTAAAGATCCTTTAGAAAAGGCTGTCTTGGATGGCCGACAATTGGCTTTGAAGGTAATTATAGCTTTGTCAAGTCTGTATTAATTATGGCTTGGACATGGAATAAAAGTAAAACTAGGTATGCTGGTGAAACGCATAAAATAGTTTTGACTGTGTGCACTTGCAGATCAATGCGAATTCAGTTTATGGGTTTACTGGTGCCACTGTTGGGCAATTTCCCTGTTTGGAGATTTCGTCGAGTGTGACGAGCTATGGTAATTTCACAGTTCTTCCATGGAAAAAAAAACATTAAATCCATGGACAGCTTGATTCTCCCCTTGTTTTTCCTAGTTGTAATGTTATTGGTGCTTCTTTTACTTACAAGATAGAGATGCTTGCAGTCCTCTCTTATTCTCTATATGCATGTATCAACCATTCACATTGATTATTTTTGGGCATCAATTATATCCATGTAATTCTTTTCTTCCTCATGGCATAATGTTTTTGGTATGAACTATAATTGACAATCTTGTACAAATAAGATCGAGTTCTTGAATTGCATTAATTAGTCATGTGTACTTGTACAACTAAGATGATATGCTTAGGCCCTCTTATTATATTTTTATTACAAGTCCAGTTTGATCTTTTGACACATTCTCTGTTCCATCAGACAATATCGATTTTACGTATTGTTTTAAAATTTCATATCATTAATCATCTCATTTTTGTTTCCACCTGTCAGGCCGTCAAATGATAGAGCATACAAAGAGGCTAGTTGAAGAAAGGTTCACAATAGTTGGTGGTTACCAGTACAATGCTGAGGTAGGCTATTATTTAGCAACTAAATGCATTTGTAACCTTTGAACTGGATCAGTAATGATAGGAAGTACACTTGTTGTATTGGTGATAGTCCAAGTTCTTGAAATCATAATGGGTGATCTGATCCTAACCAAGATTTCTACTGTAAAGCTTGATATTATATTTTTATATTTGAATCTAGGTTGTATATGGAGATACAGATTCAGTTATGATACAGTTTGGTGTACCAAATATAGAAGAGGCCATGATGCTAGGGAGGGAAGCCTCAGATTATATTAGTGGTACATTTACAAAGGTACAGTGTCAAGAATTTTAAATATCCGTGAAGCCTCTAGAGTTGTTAATGATGTTTTTGTAGGGATGAATGTTTTAATATCACCGTTCTTTTTAAAACTAATCTTCCTTTCAAATTCCACTTCCATGAGATCTTTGTAAATATGCACAGGACAAGATGATAAATTATGCTTTTCTGTGGCTTATCTGCATCTATTTGGTGCATATTTGGCATCTAATCAGTGTGTTATCTAACATATGCTTTTATGCAACCTATTAAACTAGAATTTGAAAAAATATACTACCCATACTTGTCGATCAACAAGAAAAGATATGTTGGGTTGTTGTGGACAAAGCTAGATGCTTATGACAAAATGGATACTGAAGGTGACAAACCTAATATTTTTGTTTCAAAGATAGGCCTTAGTGTTTGTGAAGGCTCAAAATGCTCTTAGAAAAATAATTTATTTTATACCTTCTTAATTATTAAATATTCTTGATCTTTTAAATATTCCATATCAACAAGCATTGAAACAGTGTGAAGGGACAATTTCCTACTGGTGAAGAACTTGGTTACAGAGTTCTTTCACAAAATACTCATTGATTGTGACATACTTAGTGCAGTGCAGTATGTCAAGAACACTATTTCTAACTTGTTAATGAACATAATGGATTTGTCACTTTTGGTGATAACTAAGGTGAGAACAATGAATCCTTCTGCATGTTTATGACCAAATTTGTTTGACCATTTGTTACTTTTTAAATGGAGAAAAAATGATAGTTGGAAGAGGAGATTTACATTGCGAGAAAGTCACTTATTACATATTCCTGGTTTCAAGTGTTAGAAGTATATACTATATACCTAGTTGGGGCAGGCCATGGAAGTTTCGTTTTTAAGTCTGACGTGTTTCTTCTCCCTACATTCTGTACTTGGAAGTAATTCAATCAATATTTACTGCTAGCAATGGGAGGAATAAGTGTCAAGGGAGGCTCTTATACAATTCAAGATAATCAAAACATTACAATATATAATATATCTGCATTTTTAATCTCATGCGGAGAAAAACTGATTACTGTTTAGTTGCGGTAGAAATAGATGTTTGCAGGTCATATCCTTTGTCAAGGTTATCAACATATTCTTAAGGGCATTGTTGTTTTCCTGTGCTAACAATCTCTTTCTTGAGTCAGGGTCTGACAAAGACTAGAAACGACTATGCAGTCAAGGCAGCACACGTTGAACTAGATGAGCGCATGCGGAAGGTAAATACTGGAAATAACTTCTTAGAACAAGTATAATGAATGGTACAATGCCTTTTGGTTCCATTTCAATCCTATCTCTCTATTTTTATTACTGCAGTGCATCTAAAGACTCTTGCAATATTTTTCTTTTTATTGATAATGAGTCCATTGTTGGATTTTTTAAATTGATGTCGTGTTTTAAAGCCAAGTTGCCCCTGATTTACAGAGGGATGCTGCAACTACTCCAACTGTGGGTGATCGTGTTCCATATGTCATCATAAAGGCTGCAAAAGGTGCCAAGGTAATAATTAACCCCTTCTGTGTCCAGCATAAGTCTCGATATTGCACTAAAAAATGGTTATTTTTATTATTTTGTTATGTTTTATTTGGAGGCATAGTTTACAGAGGGATTATGGATATAATGACTAATGTGTTTAATTGGGCTCTCAGGCATCTGAGAAATCTGAGGATCCAATGTACGTACTGGAGAATAACATCCCTATTGATCCACAATATTATCTGGAGAATCAACTAAGCAAGGTGAAAGACCAAAGCATCATCACTTGCAGTTTATGCTCTTTTTGAAAATTTCACCAGTGTTTCAAATATATCTTGATAGATAGTGATTCTTTCCAGCTAAGTGTTTTTTATTAGTGCCTGTTTTTGCTCTGTAGCCGTTGTTGAGAATATTTGAGCCCATTTTGAAGAATGAAAGCAAGGAGCTTCTTCATGGTAGTCATACACGAGCAGTTTCCATATCAACTCCTTCAAATAGTGGAATTATGAAATTTGCCAAGAAACAACTCAGGTGTATTGGTTGTAAAACACCTATCAGGTATTTAGTTAATACAAGTAGAGGGTGTCCTGCATGTGGTTGGTTTCCTTACTTATAGTAGTGCACAATTGAGAGTAACTATTATTTCAGTTTGGCGCTTTAGAAAGCTACTAGGGTTCATCTTTTTGATGTGGAAAAATCTATGAGGTTGCATGATTCTATGCTTGCTCTCCTTGTAAGAAATTGTCTAGCTTTCTTATAATAAGAATGTTTGGTTAGGATGCTTCATATTGAAATTCATGATGTTACCTAATTTCATGTTGCCATTACAACAAGGAAGATCAGACACTTTGCTCACATTGCAAAGGAAGAGAAGCAGAATTGTATCAGAAAACAGTTGCAAATGGTAAGCTGGTATTCTAATACCATTACTCTGTGTTTGGAAAATTTAAAGTAGGCCTTGTGTCTATTGTTCTCACCTAGATTTTTTATGATATGACACTAATATTTGATCAATGTCAGTGAGGGAATTAGAAATTCTCTTTGGTAAACTATGGACACATTGTCAGCGGTGCCAAGGCTCTCTGCACCAAGATGTTCTTTGCACAAGGTTTTTGAATGTTATATCTCAAGTATTACATTTTCATAACATGATTTAAATTTACATTATGGATGTATTTTGTAACATTTGTGTGATCATTTATTTGTTTTTAATTAATAGGATGTCTTTTTTTTTTTATTTTTTTATTTTTTATTTTTATTTTACAATTACTATCTCTTTTATACTTACATTGATGTCCTATCCTTATTGTAGTCGTGACTGCCCAATATTTTATCATAGGAAGAAAGCTCAAAAAGACGTAACTGAAGCAGAGGTGCAACTAGAGCACTGGCAATTTTGAGGATGTTTCCTGTGTAGCTTGTAGATAATAACCTTATTGCAGTCGTGACTGCCTAATATTTTATCGTAGGAAGAAAGCTCAGAAAGACCTAACTGAAGTAGAGGTGCAACTAGAAAGCTAATAGTTTTAAGGATGCTGCCTGTGTAGCTTGTAATTTTTTGTATTATCGAATATTTTTGTTTTCCTGAATTTTCTCTAGTGTATGTTTCTCTGATTTAATGGACCAGGGAATTTATTTGGTCCCTGAATCAGGATGAGCATGGTTTATTTATTGTACAGTAACTGTAAAGTCCTTGTTATTTAATGTTAACCAGTTCGATATATCTTTTCTCCTTCCAAATGAGATGGAGAAAAATTCAAAATGGATACATACTTCCCAAGGCACACCCTATAAATGCAATGTGCACGCATATCCCAAATTTCAGGAGAGCACACACTATAAAAGATAGATCTGCAGGCTTACATATGTATATCCAGACATGCATATAGTTGAATGGATGGATGGATGGATAGGTAGATAGAGATGGATACACAGATAGATTGGTAGGAGCAAATCCGAGACAATAGTTTGAGCATATTTATTTTTTTTAAATTATTTTTTTTATTGTCTCTAGAGAGACTATAGTTTGAATTATGGACATTTTTTTTTTAAATAATTTTTTATATTGTCTTTAGAGACACAATAGTTTGAATTATGGACATTTTTTTTTTTTAAAATAATTTTTTATATTGTCTCTAGAGAGACAATAGTTGGAATTATGGACATTTTTTTTTTAAATAATTTTTTTATTGTCTCTAGAGAGACAATAGTTTGAATTATGGACATTTATTTTTTTTTTAAATAATTTTTTATATTGTCTCTAGAGAGACAATAATTTGAATTATGGAATTGTCTCTAAAAAGACAAAAATGTAATTGTCTCTAAAGAGATACAAATGAAATTGTCTCTAGAGAGACAAATCAAATTGTCTTTATAGAGACAATAATAATATCTGTTCTATATTGTCTTTATAGAGACAAAATTTTGAGACATTACATTTTGAGACATTATATTTTGAGACACCCGCTTAGAGACAATATTTAAGACAATACACAAGTTTCATTTTGTCTTAAGTTAAGACAATTGACTCAAATATTGTCTTAAATAGTCTTAAAACCCCCCTACATGTAGTAGTGGTCTTCCCCACACCTAAGACTTTGCAAGTCCTCATGCAATATTGGGTGAATAGCTAAAACTAGATCCAAAAATTTTCCTCAAAATGGTTCAAAACGACGTTACCAACACCTCCCCTAATGATCATAATACAAGGGTATATTTCACATATCTCATCTTACTTGCCTCCTTAATATAGTTTATGACATTTATAATACTTGTAAACCTAATTTACATATCATATATATGGGTTATGGAACATTATACGTAGCAAGAGAAAAAACTAATAAAATAATAATAGGACAAAAGAATTTTATGGTGTGAACCCAAGGATGGTAAAACCCACTCAAAACAATGAGATTTAGTAGTTCAAAAAAGTTACAACTTCTAGACAAGTTGGTGATCATTGAAATTCCCATGAATAAAACTTAGAATACCAGGGAAAAGTACTCATAAGCCATTTAATTCACCAATTACTCATCTCTAACATGGTATCATATCATTGAAACTCTCAATCCTATTGCTCTTATGACCTTGATGTGCTACCAAGTATTTAACTCTTCATAGTTTCCTCCAACTTCACTTCCTCACATGATCCTTATCCATGCCAATTTAAGAACCACTTTTCTTATTATACCTACTCAAGTTGATGGAATCAATCTTCTATTAAATGCATGCCAATTGGGATTGCAACCAAGTATAATTAGGAGACCTTTAATGAAGGGATAATAAAAAACTCCTATTTGATACTCTCATCACTATTATTATCTTATACAGATGTCAAGTTTGGGGATGAAGTTTATCTAGATAATATTTAAGAACAATAGATCAAATCCAAAAGAATTTTGTAACTTATAATATTGTTATTAAAAGTGTACACCCTATCCTATCCTCCTTATAGAAGCAATCATCTCCCTCATTGAGTGTGTGGCCTAATATGCTTGGTCTAGTCATTTGAGGCCCATGACATATCGTCTTTCTTAAGATTCAAAGACAATTTTCTAACCAACTTATCAACTTCCAATAAATCAATCTTTTAATTCTATTAAATCAAAAAATTCATAATGTTAGCATGATACATGATTGTAACACGCTCCAATATTCCTATTTTCAACTAACCTATTTTTTTTGTTTTTACTAAGATTAATATACTCTTATCCAATGTCTTTATTTTTGTTATGCACTTCAGTTGGGCTACGTATCATTGAAGTTATAATTGATTAAGGCATTACCATGCGAGCCATATTTTAATATATTAGCAAATACTTTATACTCTATTATTCTGGAGTTCCAAATCACGAATTAATATTTATTTATCATATTCTTACCTGTTCAGTATATATGATTATCTTTTCATGGGAAATCCAAAAGTAATTGGATTATTAACCTGTGATTATTATGTCTTGGTACATACATAATATCGATCATGCTCTTGCGATTCTTGAGGATCTGATGAGCCACACTTTTCCACATGAGTCGATATCAGTCCTATGATTTCCCCGAACTCTCTAGACTCATTGGTTGTAAATTGATATGGTCTGGTGAATTAAATTTTTACCTCGAGAAAAGAGAGATCAACCTATGGTCCTAATTCCTAGGGTTTAGATCGATGGCGTGGATAAGGTCCTTTAGTTATGGGTGTAACCAACTCCCACCCACTACACCATTCCTCTCCCATTTGCACCATTCACTCTTGTTGAGATGAATCTCTGCAACATATTCTTGGTTACTTGCAGATATTTCTTTTCATTAGTCAATTTCCTCCCTCTCCTAGAGGAAGGTTCAACATTCGAACCATATTCCACAAAATTTCTTTCATGCTGCCAAATACATTTCTTTCCTTTTCTACATACAATGTTTTAATTAAGAGCATGTTCCTTCTCCCTCTACATTTTTTCTGTTGTTCATGGTGCAAGGCTAGCAATGTTTGCCAAGCTGCTTCCCATATTTCGTGGATAGGTTAAATGTCAGGAAAAACTCCCACTGCACCCTAAATAGTGTATGTGGTTCTTTGCGGTTTGACATACCAGTTTTGAATTGACCTTCAAGGGATTGGTATTGTAGTTTTTCGCCAAAAAAAAGGTTACCAGTAGTGTACTAACCCAATTTTGATTTTCTAGATTTCCTTCAGTTGCTTACTAGTCTTATTGGAATTTTTCCATGAGTTAGGATTCACTCGATGAGCATAACTTCATCTTCACTTCAAAACCCCCAGAATTTGACAAAATCATCTTTTGCGGGTTGCGCTCACCAGGTATTTGAGAGCTCAGGCAAAAACCTATATATATATATAATATATATATATATATATATAATTATATATATTATATACATATATATTCCATGGAAAACTTGTGTAGCCATAGTTGTAAAGGGATGCTACCCCTTTTTAGGTAATAACATTTTGACCATAGCTAGGGTAATTTACTGGTATATTTGTTTTTACTTTAAAATCCCAAATAATTATTGAAGTGGTTATTATTTTCTAATACGAGGTAATTTCTTCACCTTGATTTAATTTTTATACAAGACTATAGAAAAGGTTCACTTCATGTACTGATTTCACAGGTAAAGACCCATTACTCATACCCTTGTTTTATTTTATTTTATTTTCATTCAATAATCTAACAAAATTTAACTTGGTGGCTTTTTAGGTGAGGCTCTCTTCTTGATTTCCAAGGGTCCAATTTAGTTGCAACATTGCGAGTTTTGCAAGTTTTAATATCAAACTCTTTCTTGTCTCCAGGTGTCTGTGAGTCTCGTGTTTAGTTTTCTGACTAGAATTTTTTTGGAATAAGTATTTTTTACATTAATTTTTACTTGTATTATAGTTGAAAACTATATTGGTGCCATAACCATGATTCTACGGCCCTATACAAAAACTCATAAGGTTTTCATAATTTATTATGGCAAGCGACGAAGAGTAAATTGTATTTGTCATCTGTAATTACCCTTCATTATTTTATTTAAAAAAATGTGTGGCAAAACTATCTAATACACTATCGCTTTACTTCATCCATGGCCTACGAGTAAATTATCTTTTTATGTATTAACTAAATTGTTCCTTCTTTTCCTCATAATATATGAATTTTATTAGACAAAATGTTACCTTAAATAGTTTTGATATTTTTTTCACTTGTCCTTATCACCAACAAATATTTATATAGTTTTACTTTGAATTTTACTTCCCATTCTCTATGAATCTTTTGCCGTAGAAGCTATACAATGTTGTCACTACTATAACTGTCTTGCACATAATGCTTGTTTTGGGTTGTATTAGCATGAAACATGGTCACTGCTATAATAGTTTAGCATTATACGACCTGTTTACTTACAGGGTTCATGTTATAGAATTCATTTTCCAACATTTGACTTTGTAATAATTGATATATCTTATTTATATCCCTTCTTTTTTATTTCTAGCTAATATAGAATTTATAAGTGAGGCCCCACCCAAGGACCTGCTTGAATTATTCGATTGTTCTTTTGTTAACTTAGGACCATTTCTCTACGTTGCTGGTTAATTGGCTAGGTCCAGTAACTAACCTAGGTTCAAAGGGTTTTTCCTTTTTCTTTTTCTTTTTTTAACTAAACTCAAATCATAATAGTTGGTATATATTCATTACAATTTATTTATGTTTAAAAAAGATTCACCAATTCATCAATAAATAGAAACATCTAATCATGAGATAATAATACACAACAATATGAAACATTGATATTTTCTTTAATCTGGCCCAGTCACAAAATCACCACGAAAAAGAGTGCTCCACCCAACCAATGAGTGTTGTGTCTGCACAATAGGACTCCCCCCCGAGCTAGTTTCTTCCCAGAATAGTTACTTGACAATGACCCAGTCATATTTGTCCAGAGGCCTCAAGACCCTTCTAGTCTAGCCTAGGAAGTCAGACTCATGAGTCTATCTTAAGGATTCCACTGGCCACCCACCATCTCAAGGATACCCCAATTGCAGTGTCCTTCCAACCTTCAACAACATCATGTTTTAGGTTCCAAAGCTTGAAGCTTCAACTCCTCTCTTACACCTCCTTCAACCAGGTACCAAGTCTCTAAGGGCGCCTAAGTTTTTCTTCCCTCTCACACTCTTGGCTCCCTTGCCCCAACTGAGATTATTTATCCCTGGGGGGGAATCATTGTCTTAACTTCCCGGCAAATGAAACTCTATTTTAGCACCTTTTTCCTGTATTTTATGGTTTTCCATAGATTGTATTAAAAATTTAAAATCAATAAGTTCATTTACATAAAATAATAACATTATGTTTTTACCATCCACCTTCACCTTTCCTATCCCATAGTTTTATCAAGCCATTTGCAGTAAAACGAAATGTTTACATCTTTTACTGAGGGGTGTTACAATGATACAATGGTGCTCCAATTGATTGGTCTCGGAGTAGGCTTGCAAAAGAATATTCTTATTAAATTGAGTTATCTCTTTGCAATGTCTTGAAATTCTTCGAGATTCATTGATATCATTTTTTTCTGTGTTAGGATGATTTTATATCCAATAGATATTACCTCAATCCTTAATGAGGAAAGCCTTTGATTATGGCTTTTAAAGAGAAGTTGTTTTGGGATCTGCAAAGGAGGAAAGAACTTGAACAAGGTTAAGGGATACAAACCTTTATACTTCCATGAGATTTCATTAAAATTTTTACTATTTCTTGAAACTAAGGATGAATTCCAAATAGAACCGAACTAAGGATAGACACAACTATTTGAATCCAAGAAATAGTAATAGTTACGATAAACTAGAGAAATTGCAATATAAATTGTTGTCTTGTTTTGTGCATGCTTCCATAAGATTTTGAGGTAGCCTTCCCTAATTGTTGCCTAGTGATTCTAGACTTGAGAAGATACAAAATAAAGGATGGAAAACTAGAAGGGCTAAAAATTAAAAAGATTAAAAAAATGAAAATAAGCGAGTAAGAGAAGGGAAGGATCTAGTATAATATGGCCAAACTCCTTCACTTAAAATTTATTAAGCTAATCAAAGGATATGCCTAACACAAAGGGAAAAATTCTAGGTTTACAAAAGGGGATAGAGAGTGAAGAATCATCGAATGGAGCCATACATTGTATAAGTTAATGTTGATTCTCCAAAAGATAGAAAGCTCCCCTTAGACCAAATCTTTGCAGATGTAGTTGAGACCTAAGGTTGCATGGACAATGTTGATGGGAGGTCCAAGAGAATTAATGGGAATACCATTGTTGTCATCCCCACTAAAACAAGGATATGTTATTTCCCCATTTTAACACCTACACACTCCATTATCCCATTTATGAAACACATAATATAATCTGATCCTTCGACAACCAAAACGAAGATTAATGAACACCTGCTTAAGGTACTACAAAGGATCATTCAATCTCCCAAACTGATGCAAATGAAATGATGAACTATTTTCTCAATTGTGAGAGAATAAATGTGATGAGAAATCATCAATATTAACTTAGAGTTATGGGATATAACATATATTCAAATCTCAAGGTTTGAAGATATGTTAGCCCACTTTTCTGCCACATATTTGAGGTGTCTTTTGACATGGAAACAAGATGAATGTGAAAGAAATTAAGAATCCTTTTTAATCCAAATGCTAACTTTTGTCAATTTATTTCCCTTCAACTTCATAAAGAATTCATTGATTTGATGATGGATATGGAATCTCCAACATTTTAAAATAAGTTGACAATTTCTTCCTTTGCAACTAATATCCCTTACATGGTGAGTAAGTATTTTCCTAGTTATAATAACTTGTCCTAATCCCTATGCAAAAGTGGATACTTTTTTTCTACCAATATCAAGAATTAATCACATAATTCATGTGTGGCAAACAAAATAAACTATATATACTAATAAGAAAACACCTAACATGAAATGTATGAAAGCATGTTGCAAGAAATTAATGAGACCTTGAAAAGAATTATGCATAATTGACAAAAGAAGTGTGAATCGAATAATGACACTGGATGAGGCCATCAAGAACACATGGCCATAGGAATGTGTGCTCATTCCTAGGAATGCATATGTGTTCCTAGGAATCAACTACCAACTAGGATGCATGATATGAATAGAAAGAGGTATATGCCCATGGTATTGAATCATGTAAAGGTGACATAGAGACTATTACAAATAATGAATCTCACCTTGCAAAAAGATAGATTGGTCCAGCGTATGGATAAAGAACTCTGCGCGGGCGATCAAAATTCAAAATTCAAAATTTAAATTTGAAATAGGAGGGATTGCATTAGCCATCCTATCAACAGAATTTTAATGACTCTACTGTTTCTTGTCAATCTGGGTGAGTCCCTAGGAATATGGATACAGATGGATATAGATGTGAAGTGATTACTAGTTTTCTGACATTCACAGGGACGGGTTGTCGTGTTTATGTAAACGGGCGGCAATGGAGAGGAAAGGGGACCCATCTGGCCATGTCAACAAGCCTAAACAACCTGCTATTGAGATAAGCTCGACGAATTTATACGGGTTTTGAATTCATGGTAGAGTAATGGATTATAAATAAAGTTTTTATTTTGGGGAGAGGTTATGTGAGGAATTGGTAATTAGGTCAGGTTTGTATTGGAGTGGGTATTGAAACCATTCAACGATTGATATAAGCTTTGTGGATTATAAATAAAAAAGTAATTGAGAAGTGTTCGAGTTGTTGTTTTTATTTTTTTATATCATAAAGTTTTTGGCTATCCTTAACACTAATGGAAATCTAATTCCTTAAAAATAGTGAAAAATGAAAGGTGCATATAAAAATTGAATTAAGGAAAATTTATTAAACATATTTTAAAATTTACCAATTTAAATTAATGAAATACTTATATGTGATGTATCTCATTCTTAAGCATAATTTTATTTGTTTATTTATTTTATTACTTAAACATATTTATAAAGTTATCATATTTTAGATAATTATTTACAAGTTATATTTTTACTAGAAAATATTCCACAAATTAAATTTAAGCTTTTTATTTGATGCTTTTAAATTTGTTCTCTTCATATGTTAATCCTTATTCTCATTATTCCACCAATTAAATTTAAGCTTTTTATTTGATGCTTTTAAATTTGTTCTCTTCATATGTTAATCCTTATTCTCGTTATTTCTTATTGTAAGTGTGCTTCCGTTAACATTTTTAATTTCTTCCATTTATTATACGAGTCCCTTCCTTTTTCTAGGCCAATGGTGTAGGGAAACTTTAAAATGGTTTGGGATTCATGTGTGTGTATCGACCCCCTTAGCATCATATGTCTTGTACACATTTATAGCACTTGACACAACTCTTGCGACATTCGAACTCTATACACTATAACAATTAATACTTAAACTATACCAACGGGTTATAGTTGAATTTACATTGGATTGCTTATGTATGGATCATATTATAATTTTATCTGCGTGGCTACATCTTGGCATTCCTTAGACCACGACGTTTATGCAATGCCTCACCGACCTGATGTGTGTACGTCTTAGCTATGTTACCAGAAACGGGAAACGGGAAACGAAATGAGAAACGAAAACGAGACGAGAAACGGAATTCAGAGGTTTCGCATTCAAGAAACGAGGAGAGAGAAAAAATAAGAAAATATAAAGAAAACATAAAACAAAACATTCATTTACATAGTTGAAAAATGTAATCATCCCATTTATGATTTACCCATAATGGATTAGTGTGTATGGCCAGACGCCCGGCCGAATATATGACCCTGCTCCAATGCTAGGGAGATACAACAGTGGACTCTTATGACCTCCTACAATGCAGGGAGATATAACAGTGGATTATAGCCTGCTCCAAATTAGTAACTTCTAACATTAAAAATCTTTGTGGGATTGATGTTGGGTGTAGAGTTTGGCTTGATTTATGCTATTTGAGTTATAAAAACTATAGCTTTATCGGAAAAATGGGAGATAATGGAAAATACATGGGAAATGCCACAAATCCCGATTGTAAATAAGCTTGGGTCCAAATTGACAATTGAAGCGACATGTGCAATGAAACTATGTGCTTTCAATCAAACTATAGATTCCCTGTCTGGGAATATTAGTGTAATCAAACTATGTGCTTTCAATCAAACTATAGATTCCCTGTCTGGGAATATTAGTGTAATCGCTCAAATCGTCGTTATACATTCTTCAATGTGCATGGTTAAAGATACACACCCCAAACCACCTCCCAAACAGGTAATGAAAGTTAAATTTTGAGTACTGACCATGAAGACTAGAGTGCAGGGGAATAGACTCTGGATATATCTGCACAACAAGGGTAACTCATTTTGCTTCTCATCTAGATCGTTTCAAAACCAAATTCACTCAAAAGACAATCAATGTACCGTTATTTCAAAATGAACTGGTAATCAAACTTAGAAGAAGGTTATGGAATCCGAATCATATGGTGTACATTTCTTAGCACAGACTGAACACGGGATGGTTGTTTTGCTTGCCAAAATGCAAATGCAAGTACAACACGTTGAACCCAATTCTTCAATGGGTTTATTATAATCCTATGTTGCCAAGAAACGTGGGTTCGGGGACGGGTACGGGGACGGGGACGGGGACGGGGACGCCATTTTCTGAAACAGGGTGCGTGGGTTCGTCGAGGGTATATTATAAT
>APFE031466421.1:0-12904 GCA_000404065.3 Pinus taeda | reverse complement strand
CTGAATGGATAAAGGCATAAGTACTCAAATTCCTCTCAAAAGATGCAGAACTAGCTACTTGGAATATTAGAGGAAGCCCATTAAATTAATTAAAATTTTAAAAATAAAAACTAAAATGAACTCCAAAGAACCCGTTTTTGGGGTTCCAAGTATCCATCATCGGGGTTCTTCATACCTGTCAAGACAAAAGAACCCAATTTTTTTTAATGGAGAACCCGGTTCTTCATAGAAGAACCCGGTTCTTATGGGTTCTTCTCAGAAGCACCCATACAAGAATCCGGTACTTGGGTTCGAGAACCCGGGACGGGTTCGAGAACCCCACCCTCGGGTTCGGGAACCCATGCAACATAGTTATAATCCTTTGTATGGCCGTCTCTTCCACGACATTTTTAGGTGCTGACCATGAAGACCAGAACGGACGTAGAAAACAGCGTTTTCCATCCCGTTCCGTTTCTTGTGCGTTTTTTTCCAAAAACCCTTGCTACCGTCCCATTTCTGGTAACATAGCGTCTTAGGGCTTTGTGGATGAGTATAAACACGACACATTACCCTAGCCATGTGGGCGGTCAAGATATTAGGATTTCATCTGAGAGTGGTCAATACTCCTTTTGACAATTAGGGTAGCCACCCTCAACGTCATTTTCACTTTGGGAAAATTACCAACGGAACTTTGCTCAAAGATTGGAAATGAAGGGTTTTCCTTACCAATTTTGACACTCAAATGGTAGCCTCGTGGCAATCTTGTCGAACCACGACTCCTTTTCCTACTAAAACTAGCTGAATTCTGGAAGGATTCATGGATTGTTGGCATAAATTCTTCTAATGACATATATGTTAAGCACAAGGGTTTCTCTTCTAGACTTTTTTGGCTAACTTTTCTTATTGAGTATGCAACCCTTTTCTCGTAGTTGTCGAATTGAAGTTTTTAAGAATTAAAGGATGAATGCAGGGTTCATATTTTCCTCAAAGTTTACAAAGTAAAGTTCTTCAACAAAGGAAGAAACCTTTGCTTGCTTAAATACTGTTCTTTTTGCTGATAGGTTGAAGCTCTTAAGTGCTTAAGGTCACAACTACAATGATTTTTGGAAAGGGTTCACAAATTTTTGGTAAGGCACTTGCAATTCGTCTCGACTACTTGAAACCCTAGGGGGAATTTAGATTATTAGCTCACTAACGTCTTTTTAAATTATGAATAGTTAATAAACCCCTACTCTGTGTTCTCTAGGTCAAGTATTTTTCATCACCTCGATTTCCTGAGCAAAAATATGGACGAGTTCAAAACTATTCACTGATATTCTTCTTATATTTCCAGTAACCCTAAATTCTCTTTCGGCTTGATATTTATTTATCCTTTTATACTAACTAACTCACGTACTGTCACAGGTTCAAATCTTAATTGCTCACGGCTTTGACCCTTTAAGGTATTCTTTTATTTTGCTCATTTTGGTATTATTAAAGTTCCCTAAATTTTGCGTGGCTCCCTAGTTATTCACATTCATTATATTATTGCAGGTTAGTTTTTCTTTGTTATCTAAACGTTATAAGGAGAGCATTAGTTTTTCATTGGAATTCCTATTTCTAGGCACCCAAAAGAAATTCCTCATTTATTCTCCTTGGAATTTGTTTTTCTAGTTTCAGGACAGATTATATGGCATGATTGCTATAGGCCCAAATATAGGTCCCATTTGGCTAATGTCATTTTTTATACCAATTCTTTCTTGTTAAGATACTGAATTTTCATTTCTTTTGACATGAGGATTGGGTTTCTATTTATTCTATTATATGCAATAGAGGGTTTGGACATACCCATTTCAGGTCCCTCATGACCTGAAAGGTTGTAAATTATTATTATTATTTTTAAAAGAATTGATTATTTTTAATACCAAACTTTTATCCAAATATCTACATATTTGTAGCATTTGAATAGTTGTACAACTTTTATATATACCAAAATGTATAAAGAAAATCCCATGTTCATGCATTTCTTTTACTGTTTATTAATACATTATTTCATTTTGAAGTCTATATATATATATAATATGATCTATCACTTCAACATTTGAATATATTTCTTTCTTTTTCTTTTTGAATTAATCAACAACCAATTCTATAGTACCAACCATAGCATTTACATACAGATTATTCCATAGAACCAATTATGTCAAAACTTAAACCTTCCCTCTTTAGGAAAACCAAAAATCAATAGATTCTTGCTTCCACTCTTATCTCCTACTTCTAATTGTAAGCAACTTTTGAAAATCATAAACTCAACACAAATTCAAAAGTAAACTATGTACTTATCTGAATTTTTGGAGATAAAATAGGAGTTACCACACCCCTCCCAAATAATGAATTGTTGTCTCAACAATTCCCCTCGAGCTCTAGCATCCCTACCTATTAGGAAAACAATCAATAGCTTTCAAAGTTTCTCTATTCAAGCTTCCCTAGCAGTGTCTTTCTTTATCTGGGCTAGAATCTTTATTTAGGAAGGTCTAGTCTTTCGCTCCCACTAGAAGCTCATATTTTCTAGATTTCCTTTCTCTCCCGCAATCTTGATTTTAAATTATTTTTCCACCCATGACATTTATGTCCAATCATGATCATTCTTGTGGTAGGAAAAAAACATTTTTTGTGTCATTATCCTTTCTTGGACCATGACTGATTTTGGTTGTTTCCCAGTGGCTAACTACTCACGCAGTGGCTCAACTTATATTTCTAAAAATAGCAGTAATTAAAACAACACTATTTCATTAATAGTAATAAATATTTACAATCTCATAAAATTGTTCACTTTACTTTTCAGGCTCTCAGGCATTTTCCAAAATTTTTAAAATCATAAAATTTTAAATAGAAATTTATTTCACGATGGGTGCTACATTTCCCCTCCCATTAAAAGGGAACATTTTCCTCTGTGTTTTTCTTCTTTCATTCCCTTTTTAACAACATAGGAAAATCCTTTTCCATGTCTTCATCTCCTAGTTGGCTTATGTAGGCCCAAAGTCATTCCATTGCAATCTAACCTAGACAATGATTCGATTATGTACTATAGTTTCCCTCTGGTATAAGATTTGCAGAGGACCCACGTGGAACTCACCTTCCAATTTGACCTAACAATCCAATCAATACCATGAGCTAGATCATGAATATACTTTTTCAAAAGAGACACATGAAATACATTATGAACCTTAATGTAGGCTAGTAATGCTAGTTGTAGGCCACTCGCCTTAGTTTGGCTAGTATTTCAAATGTCCCACAAAATTGATTGACTAACTTCGCACAATTTCTTAGCTTTAAGGTACTATTTTTTAGTTTGACTTTAATATACACATGTTCCCCTATTTGAAATTCTTTGTGTGTCCTTTTAAAATCCATGTAAATCTTCTTCTTTTCCTAAGCTACTTTTAGGTTTATTTTCTTCCTATTTGAAATTCTTTGTGTGTCCTTTTAAAATCCATGTAAATCTTCTTCTTTTCCTAAGCTACTTTTAGGTTTATTTTCTTCACAATTTACTTCATTCTTGCAAAAGATTTGGTCATAGAACAAGCCTCTCTTCAAGTTGATTACAACTCAAGGGACTATGGCACTTTCACCTATATATAACTTTGATTGGGATCATTTTTAGGGATGCCTAATAACTATTGTTATAGGAAAACTCAACCAAATAAATAATCCTCCCATTCAGTGACCCAATTCATTACATACATGTGTAGCATGTCTTCAAGGACCTGTTAGTCCTTTCAATTTTTTCATCTGTCTATGGGTGGTATGCAATGCTAAAGTTAAACTGTGTACCCATTCTTGCAAAGAATTCTTTGAAAAAATTGTAAGTAAATTTCACATCGTGGTCAAATATAACAGTTTTCGATATTCCATGTAATTTGAAAATTTCTTTCACAAATTTATTTTCCGCATGAACAACTTTGTAAGTAGATTGAATAGGTATAAAATGAGAAACCTTTGTCATTTTATTTACTACAACCATAATTGAGTCATGTTTTCTTTTAGTTCTAGGTAAACCAGTGGTAAAATCTAGTGAAATGACCTCCCACGTCCATTCTGTTGTATGCAAAAATTCAACAATCATGGTAGATGTTGGTGACAACCTTTACTTTTTGAAGTTATTGTTATTTTTCCAAATACACAACCACCTCTTTTTTCATAGCAGGGTGAAAGATTTTTTTTAGTATTGAAATGATTTTCTAATAACCTGGGTGAGCCAACAAAGACCTTTTATGGTGTTCATCAAGAATTAACTATTTGAGCCTCGGCACATCACGGACATAAATTATGTCCATAGAGGTTAGCAATCTATTTTCATTAATCACATATTATTTCTTTTCTAAATGATTAGTTTTATCTTTCAACTTTTCCCAAATCTTACTATAAATTTTATCTTCCAAAGTTGTTGTTTTGATTTGTTTTAGTACTACTAATTGTTATCTCACAGATTTTCTTCAAAATTTGACTTAGTGCACTTACCACTTTATTTTCCTTCCCCTTAATATGTTTAATATCAAAGTCATATTCACTCAAGAAATCCATCCACTTGGCTTGTATGGCATTCATGTCAGGTTGACTGAAAATGTATTTTAAACTAAGATGATTAGTGATTAGTGTAAACTTCTTACCAACTAAATAATGACGTCACATCTTAAGTGCATGGATAAATTCAGCCAATTCCAAGTCATATATTGCACAATTCTTTCCGTGGTCTTTCAATTTTATAGATTCGTAAGATACCACATGATTTTCCCGCATTAGTAATCCCCCCAATTCTTCTAAATAATCATCAATGCAAACTGCAAAATATTATTTAGGGCTAGCTATTTGAAGTGTAGGTGCAACAATTAGCATATGCTTGAACTACTCAAAACTCTCTTGACATTTTTATGTCCATTCAAATTTAACCCCCTTGTTATATAGGGAAGTTATGAGGTAAGACAATTTAGAGAACCCCTCTATGAATCTATGATAATATCCTGGGATACCCATAAAATATTTAACACCTGTAACATATTTTGGAATTAGCTAGTTAAGAGTGAATTTTATTTTTTTAGGATCTACAATTATCTCATTCTTAGAAATTAGATGTCAAAGGTATTGTATTTTAACTTGGGTAAAATTTAGACTTACTAAACTTAGCGTACAATCGATATTCCTGAAATGTTTGCAACACTATTTCTAATTCTCTTATGTTCCTTCAAAGACATTCAATGTCTTAGAGTAAATCAAAATATCCTCAATACAAATTAACAAGAATTTATCGAAGTGACTAACTAAAAACACTATTCATCAAGAACATAAAGGTAGCTAGTGCATTTGTAAGTCCAAATGGAAGTATTGTAAATTCATAGTGCCCATATCAAGTTATGAAAATTGTTTTAGAAATAACTCCACCTTTAATCCTTAATTGATGGTATCTAGACCTTAAGTTTATTTCAAAAAAATTAGTGGTTCCTCTCACTTGGTCAAATAAATCATCGATTCTAGGAAGTGGATATTTATTCTTAATTGCTAATTTATTAAACTTCCTTTAATCAGTGCATAATCTAAATATACCATCCTTCTTTGTAACAAATAAAATTGGTGCTTCCCATGGAGAAACACTCGGTTTGATATACTCTTCATTTAATAATCCTTGAAGGTGAATTTTTAAGTCTATTAATTCTGACACGCTCATTTTGTAGGGTACTTCAGACATTGACGAAGCTTTCGGTACTAGCTAGATAGAAAATTCAATATTATTGGGTTGTGTTATATTATTTCCACGACTAGCCAACAAAGTTAACCAGGGGGTTAGAGGGGCGGCGGAGCCCCCCTTTCGTTGCGCTGATTGCGTGGATTATGCAGGGGGTGGGGGGTCACAGGGGGTGGGTAGCCCCCCTCTACAAGGTCCGGGGCGATGCCCTGGGAAAATTTCTTTTGGACCCTATATTAGGTTGGGCAGACCTACCTATGGTTTTGTGCATGGTTTTGGACGTGATGGTTTTCGGTCCATGGTTTTGGACGTGATGGTTTTTTAGTCCATGGTATTGGATTCTTCTGCATGTACAAATATGTATTGTAACATTGAAAGGAGCATAATGAAAAATCAAGTTGGTAGTCCCCGCTTTGGGATCCAGGGGATAATCTCCGTGTATATGTGTTTTATGTGTTATTCTCTCGCAATGTTTATTTTCTATGTTTTAGAATTCGTATGTAGGTAATTTCTGTATGGGGTTAAAACCTATATTTGGTATCAGAGTTGTTTTTACTTCAAGGGGATGCCTTTGTTGCTGAGGGGTTTTTCTCGGGACTGTGGTAGACCCTGTTCAGTGGGAGATCTACGAGATCAATTCTAGTGGTGAAAGAAGATGGTGAGCAGTGGAAAGATAGAGATCGAGAAATTTAATGGTCATAGTTTTGAGTTTTGGAAACTCAAGATGGAGGATTTGTTGGGGGATAAAGATCAATGGATCGCTGTAGATTCAGGTACTAAACCAATGGGAGTGTCTGATGAAGAATGGAAGAAATTGGATCAGAAGGCAAAGAGCATAATACGATTGTGCGTCTCAGATTTAGTATTGTTGAATGTATCAGGGGAAGCTACAACGAAGGATTTGTGGGAAAAGTTAGGGACTTTGTACTAATCTAAGTCTTTGGTGAATAAACTATTCTTATGGAAAAAATTTTGTAACCTAAGGATGAAAGATGGAGACTCAGTGACAGAGCATATGAACGCATTTAATACTGTGGTAATTCAGTTATTTTCTGTTGATATTAAAATTTTAGATGAAGATAAGTGCATCAATTTTTTGTGCTCTCTACCAGATTCATGGGATAGTCTGGTTATCGCAATAGGTAGCAATGAAATTGCCTTGCAGTTTGATGAAATAGTCTTATCCTTGCTAATGAAAGAGATGAAATGGAAAAATATGGAGAGCCGGAATGGTGATGCCTTGTCTGTAGGAGGATGGTCCTAGAACAGAAACAAAAATAATTCATTGAGTGGGAGATCTAAATCTCCAGGAAAACCTATAAAGGTGGTTTGCTGTAAATGCGGAAAGGAAGGGCACTAAAAAAGGGACTGTAAATCTAAAGCTCCTGACAAAGGAAAGTGATATGATTATGCTCCTCCTCCAGAGGTGGAAACCACCTCAGATAAATGTGGGGATGTGTACTTGGCTTCTTCAAGTACACATGTAGATCATGAGGCATGGTTGATTGCCTCAGCTGCATCCTTTCACTTCACTTCCCATAGAGAGTGGTTCTACGAGTATGATAAATACGATGGTGGTGATGTCTTCTTAGGGGATGATAGGAAGGCTAGAATCGTTGGTCGCGGAAAAGTAAAGTTGAAGTTACAAGGTGGAAGGGTTAAAACACTTCTGGGTGTTCTGCATATTCCTGCATTAGCCAGAAATCTGATTTCTGTAAGCAAGTTGGATGATGCAGGTGTAAAAAAAGTGTTCGAGAAGGATACCTACAAGATGGTTTGAGGAGCACTGGTATTGATGCAGGGAGTTTGGACTGGAACTCTGTACAAGCTACAAGGTAGCACTGTTGTTGATGGGTGCAATTGTTCTGTGGTTCCTGAAAGTGGAGCAGACAATCTAGTGGTCTCTGGAGAGAAGACCATGTTGTGGCATCAAAGGCTTGGACATATTGGAGAGAAGGGCCTTCGAATACTTCATGGTAAAGGTATGGTAGAAGTTATGAGTAACAACTCTCTGGATTTTGATTTCTGTGAAAATTTTGTATATGGGAAGCAGAATCAAGTGAGTTTCCCCTCTGGTGGTAAGAGGGTGAAACAAATATTAGAGCTCGTGCACAGTGATGTGTTTGGACCTGTGAAGGTTCCATCACTGGGTATGTTTGTGTACTATGTATCATTTATAGATGACTTCTCAAGGAATACATGGATATATTTCCTTAAGAAGAAATCTAAAGTCTTTGACAGGTTTAAAGAATTTAAGGCTCTAGTGGAAAACCAGATAGAAAAGAAGATAAAGGTGTTGAGGTCAGATAACAGTGGAGAGTTTTGCAGCATGAAATTTGAAGAATTATGTAAGTGTGGTATAGCATGATAGAAGACTACTCCATACACACATGAGCAAAATGGAGTTGCAAAAAGAATGAAAAAGACATTGATGGAAAGGGCAAGAAGCATGCTTAGTGGTGTCAGGTTAGGACAATAATTTTGGGCAGAGGCAGTGGAGACATCATGTTACCTAATCAACAAATCACCTTCATCAGCGTTAGAGGATAAGACTCCACAAGAGGTATGGATTGGTAAGAAACCCTCTCTTTCACATTTGGGGGTATTTAGGTGTGATGCATATGTACATGTTCCAAAGGAGAAAAGAACCAAGTTGGATAGTAAATCTAAAAAGTGCTTCTTTACTGGGTATAAGGATGGTTTAAAGGATTAAAAGCTTTGGAACCCAGTAAGAAGGAAGATTGTGTACAACCAAGATGTGGTGTTCAGAGAGGTGAAATATGTTATTAAACATGGAGTCCAACCAATGGAACCTGAGAAGATAGAGTTTGAGCAAAAAGAGGAAGAATCAAACTCTACAACAGAAGAGGAATCAGAAGATAAAGAGCCGCAAACTCCAGGTGTGAGAATATCAATTCAAGAAAGAATTCATCCATAAATGTATAGTCCATTTGTTTTCTATTCAATTTTTTCCTTATCTATTACTGATGATGATCCTAGAACTGTGAAGGCAATAGTAGATTCAGAGGATGGCAAACTCTGGAAAGAGGCCATGGTTGATGAAATGACATATTTGCAAAAAAATGAGGCATGGGATCTAATGGAGTTGTTGGCTGGAAGGAAACCCATTGGCAGAAAATGGGTGTTCAAGAAGAAGACAAATGCAGAAGGAAAGGTGGAGAAATACAAAGCTTAGTTAGTAGAAAAAGGTTATTCTCAGGTGTCGGCAATTGATTTTGGTGATATTTTTTCTCCTGTTTCCAAGGTAGCTTCTATTATATTACTTTTATCTGTTGTTGCTACTTTTGATTTTGAGGTAGAAAAAATGGATGTGAAGACAACATTTCTTCACGGGGATCTGGAAGAGGAGATCTACATGAAGCAACCTAAAGTTTTTGCAGTGAAGGGTAAGAAAGAACTGGTATGCAAGTTAAAGAAGTCTTTGTATGGGTTAAAATAGTCGCCAAGGATATGGGATCTGAAATTTGATACATTTATACGAGGAATTGGCTTCACCAGAAGAAAAGAAGATCACTGCGTGTATTTTAAATTAATTGGTGATCGTGTTATTTATCTGATCTTGTATGTGGATGATATGTTGTTGGTTGGAAATGACAAAGAAATTATCTAGGATTTGAAGACCCAATTGTCCTCCAAATTCGACATGAAAGCTATTGGTGCTACAAACTATATTTTGGATATGGAAATTAAAAGAGATCAAGCAAAGAGGAAGCTCTGGTTAAACCAAAGGAAGTATGTTGAGACAATACTGCAGAGGATTAATATGCAGGATAGTAAACCAATGAAGGTTCCTATTCCTGTAGGTGTAAAGTTATCTGTTGAACAGTGTCCCAAGACACAAGAAGAGGAAGAGGACATGTCCCAGGTTCCATATGCAAGTGTAGTTGGTAGCCTGATGTATGCAATGGTCTGTGCTAGACCAGAAATTGCACATACAGTGAGAGTGTTGAGCAGGTTTATGTCAAAACTAGGGAAGGAGCATTGGACAACAGTGAAGTGGGTTTTGAGGTATTTGCATGGCACTAGTGATTATGGATTGTTCTACCAAGGAAGACCAGGATTGGATGGAGTTTTGGATATTCGTGGCTTTGTTGATGCAGACTGGGCTGGAGATCTAGATCAGAGAAGATCTACAAGTGGGTATGTGTTTAACCTATTTGGAGGTGCAGTCAGTTGGATGACTAAGAAACAATCTGTAGTGGCACTATCAACTATAGAGGCATAATACATGGCAGCTGCTCATGCAAGCAAGGAAGCAGTTTGGTTGCAGAGAGTGTGTTCAAGTATGGGGTTAGTATAGGGAGCTATAAGGATAAACTCTGATAGCCAAAGTGCAATTTTCTTGGCAAATAACCCTGCTTATCATTCAAAGACAAAACACATTAATGTTCAGTATCACTTTGTGAGCGAAATGATACAAGACAAAAAGGTGTTGATGGTAAAGGTGGAAATTTTGAAGAATACTATAGATTCATTGACAAAATATGTGAGCTCTGAGAAATTCTCTTGGTGTAGAGAAATAGTGAGCATTGTAGGGCTGGATAAATGACTAAGCTCTCCTGTGGCCCCTTATGGAAAGAAAACAATAAGTGGCAGAATGTTGGGTTGTTTTATATTCTTTCCACAACTAGCCAACCTAGTAAACCGAGGGGTTAGAGGAGGGTGTAGCACCCCCTTCGTTGTGCTGATTGCGCAGCAGGGGGGGGGTCACAAGGGGGTGTCAACCCCCCCTATCTAGGGGGTTTGAGGGGGGCAGGTAGTCCCCCTCTACGGAGTCCGGGGTAGTGACCCGAGAAAAATTATTTTGGACCCTATATTAGGTTAGGCAGACCTACCTATGGTTTTGTACATGGTTTTGGACGCAATGGTTTTCAGTCCATGGTTTTGGATGCAATGGTTTTTTGGTCCATGGTATTGGATGCTTCGGCATGTATAAATATGTATTGTAACATTGAAAGGAACATAATGAAAAATCAAGCTGGTAGTCCCGGTTTTCAGATATAGGGGAAAATATCTATCTCGCATTGTTTATTTTCTATGTTTTAGAATTCGTATGCAGGTAATTTCTATACGGGGTTAAAACCTACAAATATTTCTCTTAGGTGGAAGTCCAGGAATCTCATCTGGAAACGCATCTTTGTATTCTCCAATCACTTGTAGGTCATCTAAGGTTTTGTTTTTTTTTCTTCTGAATGATCCTTTACTTAGATATCAAATAAATCACATCCTTTTCTAGCACACCTTTTTAACTGTAAGGTTGATATATGTTGAATGTAAATGGGTCTAGGTATCCCTTTTGTGATATGTACCACCCCTTCAGTGATGGTATAACTAACTATTTTGTCTTGATAATTAACAATTGCCTTATGTCCTTTGATCCAATCCATCGCCACCAGTATATCAAAAGAACCCGAAGGAAGAATATTTAGGTTCATAGTGGTTTTACTTCCATTTAAATGAATAGAACAAGCCTTCACCCAATTAGTAATTTTCCTCTTTGTGTCAACACCCAACTGGAACAGTCAAGATTTTTCCTATTTTTCTTAATTTAATTTACATTTTTTATAATCTAAGGACTAATATAAATCAATTACCACTTGGATCTATCAAAACATAAATAGGATGATTTCAAAGAGCAATTCTAAAATGAAAAATGGTGTGATAACACATGCAATATTTAATCTAAGATGCAATTAATATTACCTATCTCAATTGAAGGAAAGAGAAATCATTCTCTCAATTGAGAGCTAATTAACTTAACAGGGAAAATAAGCTTTAAATAATTGGAATTAATAAGGGTCATTCTCTTGTCTGATCAACAAGAAGAATCGATCCAATGTCCCTGCCTATTGGTAACTAAAGATAGATCTTAAACCAATAGCAATAATTGGACCTAGTTAAACTAGTTAGAACCACCATTCCAAATAGAGAAGGAGTTGCTTTAATATCTAGATCAAGTGGTCTCCCTTATAGTGTTGTAGGCAGAGAATTTCGAGACTTCAACACCAAGGCACACCCCCAATGTGCATCTGACTCTATCTATTAATGCTAATGACCAAAACAAATCCATTCCCAGCTTTCCCTTCTCTGCTACATAGTCCCTCATGCGATTTGGTCATCCCCTTCCGTGCAGTCACACACCTTCTACGTTTTGCTGGCACCCCCATCCTCGGTAGTCCATCCCTTGGTGAGGCTTCCTCGCATCGTAAAATACAAAAACCAAGGCATATCCCTGCCTTCAAACCATCATATTGGTCATATCATGCTCATGGAAAGCAATGGACAATATTGGGTACCAGTGTCCCACAAGGACCCTTCTCCTGAAGTGATTTACCAATGTATTGTTGCTTGTTCTAATTTCTTTTGCTTGTATTTATAATTCTTGTAGTCAGTTTCAACCACCCAACCACGCATTTCATGCTTTCCTATGCCAAGCACATAATTCCTATTAGATTCAAACTAAATCAAAATAACTTCAAATCATACCTCATTGGTGACTCGTCAATAAGGTACACTTGCAATCTTGTTCGCTTCCTATCACAATAAGTCAAACTAAAATCTTTCACTAAATCATCATGTATAAACATATCACATCAAGTTAGATCAAAATTGTTATGAAACCAGCTCACAAAAGATAGAAAAGATAGATCAATGCCTTGGAATCCAGCCTCTTCGAGGGGGCAACCTCCTTTACATTACATAAATGAACAATTCTTGGATGATTCAAATGACAAAAACTCCTTTCTATATATAGGAGTTTAGGGGGTCACAATATAACCAAGCCAACTTAACAGTAATAATACAAAGGCACAAAAATAATAATAGAGGGATTCTATGGGGCATAGTACTAACAATATGGGGACCATAAGGGGACAACAATGTTAATAAGGGATACAACTACAATAGTAATGAGGGCATCATTATTATTATAGGGACCTAACATGCCCTTGTCCTTCAAAAAAAGTGTTGTCCTCAATGCTTGAGTAGTTCTGGATGCTTCTATATAAAATTCTCATCCTCCCATTGGAATCTTCAACGGATAAGTTCTTCCACTTAACTCCAAAATGGATCGATTTCGTAGCTGTCGAGTTCTTGTTTCTGTGACTGCTTCCGGTTCCAATATAGTTTTTCCTTCCTCATCAAGTTCTGGCAATATTGTTTGAACTGGGAGCTTGTCGCCCATAA
>APFE031466412.1:2124-28909 GCA_000404065.3 Pinus taeda | reverse complement strand
TATGAACGTTTTCAATAATTCCAGGCTTAACTGAAATGTCAAGGGGAATAGTTTTAGAAATATTTCCCAAATTTAACCCAGAGTCAGGATGTTTCATTGGATTCTGAGCGTCCTTAACATATTCAGTTGTAAATATTGATGAAAAATCATTTTCAAAACGATCGCTCTCGGGTAAAAACGAAGATCAGTAATGTAGATCTTCCCACGGTAACTGATCGACACATAACATTTCACGGATTTGCTCATCTAATTGAGCAAGTTCGGAGAAATTTTCTAATTCCGAGGTTGATGTTGAAAACGAGTCTTCATGGACCTCGTTCACTAAGTCGATTTGGGTTGATATTGGGTCAGAAAACGACTGCACGGTCTGATATGCAAATTCATACGGACTCAAAGGCATAAGAGTACCAAAATAAGTCTAACTCAGTTTCAGAAGGAATGATCCAAGGATCATCGTTAAAGATGGTTCCTGATGAAATCATATGAATTTTTGCAGTAGAAGATGATGCGTTGATAGGAGGGAAAGGAAAAATGCCCAGTAAATCGGAATATTTAACTAACCCTACACCAACATCCTTATAAGGGACCATTGCTTTTGCCAACGTGCTGAATGCTCTCAGCAGAGGCTGGGTCGGATGAAAAGTATGACAATTGGTCTATAGTTACGATCTTTCCATTGTGAGGGAACTTGATAAGCCGAAAGACCGATGAGACAACAACTGTCATAGCGTAGGACCAACTACGACCCAAGAGAAGGTTGTAATCTATAGGGGCATCAGCCACCTCCACATCTAGATTAACAGTTTTGCCTTCAACCCCTATAGGTAGATCCTATAAAATGTCGAAAGGATGAAACCCACGGCCATCAAAGGCCTTAAGAATTGTCGGGGATTAATTTAGTGAAGGAGAACCAAGTGATCTCCAACACTGTATGGACATAATGCACGTGGAAGCTCCCTCGTCAATCACAGTCCTATGAACAGGTATGTTTTTGACTATCACTGGAATCTGGACAACCATTTGATGGGGGAGACGAGGAGCACTATTTTCTAGATCGAAGATTATTAGCTTCGGGTCCTGAGTGTCAACAGCTCCTATAGCCGACAAAAGTAATTTGCGTTGTGCTGGACATGATTGCAGCACTTCCAAAGCCGACATTGTTGAGGGTGAAACAACTAAATCCTCAACAATGTTGTAATTCTGCGCTGCTCTCACATGTGGATTGAAAGCAGACTTTCGAAGTACACCCTCGGTGGGCAGTTTGATTACTAAGTCTGGGTTAGGTTTCTCGATCTGTAGTGGATCGAAACCGGGAGCTAAGGTTGATGGATTTTAATGAGAAGATTCTGCTTCCTTTCCATCAACAGGACTTTTACTGCCATAATATTGTGATCGAGTCGCAATCCTTACATGAGACATCATCAATATAGGTTCTTTGTTGGCACTGGAGGATGAACCTATCATCTTACTATCTTGAGCTGGAAAAGGATCCTTCAAGACAACAGGAGTTTGGGAACCTTTGACGATTTTTGCAACCTCAGCCCGATGAGGGCAGTCTCTCATATAATGGTCTTCATCACAAATGAGACACGGATAACGAGTTTTGCGCTTTTCCTCAGAGGGTTCCGCTTTTTCAGGTTTCTCTTTTGGATTTTTCTCTTTATTCTTCTTCTTCCCTTTCTTCTTACCACCGTTTTTTGGTTTGGCTGTAGAAGATTCTACAACGTGAATATCGGCGGAAAGTTCCCCGGAAGACTCTCCTGTCGGGGAATCTGGCAAGGTTATTATAGGAGAAGAATTCTTAGAATATTTCTTCTTACTTTTAGTATTTACCGTGGCAATCATACCATCAGCGGTATGAGACCCTGAAGGAGCAGCAACGATTTGATTTTGATTAGGTAGGTTGGGGATCTTCTCGTGTAACGTACCCGACTGAGTGTAAACTAAGTCAAGGTACTGCGCTTGAGCAATGACCTGCTCTTCAGTAACTACTCCGGCTTTAGCTACATCTTCAATGATCTTAGGTAACAAGGATTTTACAAACCACTCAGCTAAGATTTGATCCGGGATATAAACCTTCACTAAACGTCGTCGACGTCTCCATTCATGGATATGATCTGAGATGTGAGTGGACGTCGACTACTTTAACGAAGTTAATAGCTCCATGCCATTGTCATATCTGACTGGCAACTGAAAATGAGTTAAAAACGAGGTAGCTAACTGACTAAAATCAAAAGTGGCTCGCGGTAATTCGATATACCATTTGGCCGCAAGACCAATTAGAGTGCATTGAAACAGACGTAAACGAATAGAATCATCTGAAATGGAGTTGGATGCACACCAGAGATGATAAGTCATCACATGGTTTGACGGGTCCTCTCCTAGTTTACCTTCGAATTTTGGAATATCACTGGGCAACTTATGCGGCATTGGCGGCCAATACGGAAGATAGTTGATTGGATCGTTCGTAAGGCGCATCAAGTCAGGTAAGTCCAAAGTTGCAATGAATGGTAACTGACGATTAGGGTCCTGAAACTTGGGGTCTGCAAACCAGTCCCAGGAGGAGGATATCCAGGATAACTAGGAATGGGAATCGCATTCGGGATATTTTGTCCTCCTGGAAAACTAGGATTAACCGGACCATACTGGGGTTGCTGAGGTTGTTGATATGTATACCCAGGGTATGGTTGATAATGATAAGTTGGTTGCTGCGCAGCAGGACCGTATTGAGGTTGATACTGTCCTTGGTACGGAGGTTGATTAAATTGAGGTTGAGAAGTGAGAACCGTTCCTACAAGCATCTGGACCGAAGTCTGGACCGTAGATCCAGACTGAGGTAAATAGGTCTGAGGAGTAGATACAGGAACAGTAGAAACCAGAGTTGCCAATACTCCAGAAGAAGGTGGGTTAGATGGAGTAGATGTTGTAGTAGTTGCAGCAGACGTTTGAGGCGGAGTACGAGGTGTACTAGGCCCAGACTTAGAAACTACAAAAGGTGCAAAAGTTTGAATTGTGGACTGGACGGGTTGCTGAGATGGACCAGCAACCAAAGGTTGTCCAGGTTGAGATGACGACTGCACATTCGGTTGCAAGACCTGCTGAGATTGAGATGGATCCCACACCAAATTCGTTCCGGGGTATGGACCTTGAGGATATTGAGGACCATAACTGAGTTGAGGGTAGGGTTGATAATATGATTGACCAAAAGGCAGTTGGTAACCTTGAGATGGGTACTGACCTTGGGGTTGATAACCCTGAGGCACGTACTGATACTGGGGTTGACCTTGAGGTACAAACTGATATTGAGGTTGATTTTGGGGTGCATATTGATACTGAGGTTGACCTTGGGGTACATATTGATACTGAGGTTGACCGTGGGGTACATATTGAGTCTAGGGTTGACCTTGAGGAACGTATTGTCCCATAGGGATGTACTATCCTTGAGGTTGTCCCCCAGGCGCAAACTGAGTACCTTGAGGTTGCCCCCCAGGCATATACTGGGTACCCTGAGGTTGCCCCCCAGGCACATACTGAGTACCTTAGCGTTGCCCCCAGGCGGTAACTGGGCCACCTTGAGGTTGACCGACATCATTAGAATTTCTTTACACTCAATGGTTTAGTACCACTACTTCCAGTTAACAATTTTGTTCGATAGGATACGGAGATGCTCCCGAAAAGTTACCAGAGATGGACTGAATACCCAGCGGAACAGAGGACCGCCGTACAAATAGGCTTCCGGAGATTGGGAATACATGGATGACGGACTAGACATATTCAATGTAGGATAATGATCTCTAGGTGAAGGGTGATAAAAAATGCGAGGTGATGTAAAACTAAGTCCCGGATTTTCCAAAAGATTGGTTAGTGAACGGTACCAAGCAGTGCTCCTAAGCAGACTATAAAAAATCGATTCACACTCCCTAAGCTCTAATATAGTTCGATTGTCCGGAAAAGGAAAGCTTTCTTCGATATCCCAAATAGCAAGCTCTTCGATTGCTATGAGTCCAGCAGGAAGATCTTGGGTAATTACGGTTTCTACCCTAGGAGAACTAGGACCACTAGGAGTCGGAGAAACAAACTCTGATACGGGGGAAGGAGCAACTTCAGATTCGGGTTCAGATACCTAGGTTCCTCACCTATATCACAGGTAAGATGCAATACTACCAGTAACTCTGAAATTAACTAACGTTGAAGTCAGAATAATTCTAATCCAAAGAAGGTTCTCCTTCTTCAGGTGACCACTCTACCGCTACTTGGAGATACGAGGACTCTCAAGCCTTCAAAGTGGCTCGGTATGTCTTCAGGAGGTTGACCCCGAAGTCTATGGGAAGTCCTTAGTAACTCGGCCACGTTAACAAACTCAAAGGATTGGCCCCGAAGTCTACGGGAATGCCTTGGTAATTCATCCACAGTTAAAGACTTTTAACTACTTCACACGCAAACAAAGTAAAATCTCAATCCAAACCACCTAAAGTCTCTAAAGAACCAAACAAATTGAATCACACGCCTAAACAATCTAAGAGATCAAACACACACAAACAGTAACTTTCCAAACCGAAAACACTAGTTGGTGATGAAATCCAACGTCGCAGAGTTCGATACAGAAATAGCGGTTGGAACAGTTACCCCAGCAACCTGCTTAATGAATAGACTGGACCAATTTTCTCCACTTTAACCGTCTCGAGTGAAGAGAAACACCCAGAAAATCCAAGTGAGTCTAGCCGACGTTTGCTCCAGGTACAGTGGGATCTTCCCGCCATCGTCACCTTAGGAAGAATCCTAGAGAATGTGGATACTAAGGTTACCAACAGAAACAAATACACCTGGGGGAACAGTCTACAATCCGATACGTAAGCAAGGGCAGAGTCGCAAGCTCAATCCCCTTGAAGGCTCCTCGAAATAAATCAAGGTTTACCAACAAGTGACCCCAGGCTCCTCGACAATAATCTAAGGTTTACCATTTGTAATATGTGAATATCTGGCGTCTTTCCCAATGAGGAAGGATTGATTCCCACACTGGTTCGAACACGATCTCGTGCTTCTCCTTTAAGAGGAGCTTTCCTAGAGTATAAATGGAACAATTGGATTTCTCCTACCACAAGATAAAGCTACTTGTTTGTTTTACTTATCTTGGAGAGTTAATTACTCCCTACTCCAAGATACTAACCTAAGCTATATTGGTGTATCAGAGCCCTAGAAACAAAATTTTTTTTAGATTGATTTTATATTAAGCGTGATTTTTAGTGGTTTTTGATTAAGTAAAAAGGTGATGGAGATGAAACTTATGGTGTAAAGACTCGACACAAAATCACTATAAAGATGCACTTAAGATGACTAACTAATCTTTCCTCTTCAATGAAGTTCCAGTTAAGAAAGAGTTGGAGGTTGCAAATACTTTTAAAAACACAAACCTTTCTTTAACGATCATATCAAAAGAAGAGTATTCGTTTCAATACACTCAAAAACGAGACAACTAATTATTTTCACAAGAAGTTCTCTTTTCATTCGAAAACTCAAATGCTACTAAGAACAAGATGTTTCAAAAGAGACCTTTCACTTTTCTAAAAGCATTAAAAACTATAACTAAAGCAATCTTTGAGAAAACTATTTAATGAAGCAAACTTAAGATCTATAAACTAACAAAACCCTATTTGAAGTAAAAACCTCACAAAAGCATTTTTGAGGATGTTCTACTTGGTCACAAGCAAACCAAGGACTAATTTGTTCAGAATCAAAAATAAGTCAATAACAACCAATTTTGCATTCCTTTTTTAAAAAATGAAAATCCAAACTTTAAATCACAATTCTATCGATGTTTTGTAACGAGAAATATCAAAGAGGATTTCTCAACAAGGGGAGATTTCAAAAATGGTCAGACTCTCAAGAAGACTGGTAGGCACTAAGGTGATCTGAAGTCCCTACAACCTCTAAGCTCAGAGCCACTACACAACCAAATCGAAAAACAAACCCAACAAGCAAAACTTCTAGGAATTTCACCTAAAACCCAAATGCTAATGAAACAAACCAAGGAAATATTTCAACCAGTCACATGCAGGTATGGGCAGAGGACAATTACTAGAAAAACAAAATAAAATTAACTAAAAGAGAAAAAGTCAAAATTTTCATAAATTTAGCAGGGTACGCAGGTGCAGAGTTCACCCAAGTGCGGGTACGCTCTGTGCACAAAAACAAAGTGCGTACTGGTACGCACTGTGATATAAGTGCAGGCTGCGGACTTCAACTAAAGTAATGAAAAATAAAAAACAAAGCTAAATCAACTAAGTCTACCCAAAGCCACACACAACAAGCCAAAAACAGAAACCAAAAAACAAGTTTCTCAAGTCAAAGAAAAACGAGGGAAACAACCAAGTCCCTAGCGGAGTCACCATTTTGTCACGTGGAATCAGTCGATCTTGCGGATAAGATAGACCTTCCTAGAATCTAATGAAGACCTAATGAAAAGAAAAACAACGAGACACTATCTTTCTCTAAATGCGCTTTATAAATAATGGCAAACAAATGTGTTTAAGGGCTTACCTCATGTCCAACGCAAGTTCGGAGATTCCTTCGCTCCTTTGATCCAATAAGTTCCTTCGTCGCAAACCTGCAAACACAAACAAGGAAAACAATTAAATAGCATCTGAATATCCAATATTATAAAACATATTTAACATGAAATTCAAGGAGTCCATGAAACAAATAACATAAGATACTTGTTGAGAAAAATGCGTTTGATTGTATTAATTCAAAAGAAAAGAACCTTACAACCTTTGCCTTGACGCTGTAAAAGCTCCTTCCAGGGTCCAATAAGAAGTCTCCTCTACTTTGACAAGCTTCACTCACTCCCTAATGGGGCCAAAAATGTATGTGATCTCTCCTCTTAAGCTCAAATAGGAAGTCTTGATTTCACTAGCATTTACCCTCAAAAGTTAAACTTCTAACCTCTCTGGCCACTGACCCAATGCCTCAATTTATAGTGCAATGGAGATCAGTTACCAGCTCCTCCTTCAAAGGGATAGATTCCTTCTTCAAAGGGATAGCTCCTCTCAACAAGGGATTAGTTCCTCCTATGATGGGATGCATGAACCACTTGGACCGAACAATCCACGTAACAAATCCTTCTAGAAAACTCTAGAATCAACCCAAGATGAGTTTTTTAAGATAAAAATTGCGCCTTTTGACTTTTACAGGGGTACGCACTCTCTCCTTTACATACAGAGCGTATAAGTACGTAGATATCTTGAACAAAAGGTGCGGGCCCGCAGGAAAAGCTAAGAGAAAGTGCGGAACCAGAGTTATATTGTTTTTTTGATGTCTTTCTCTCTTTTCTCAAGCTTGTTTTGAAGAGCTGAGGTTTAAGACTTGTTTAGGAAGCTGGTATAGGTGATGATAGGCCTACACCGACTGCAAATAATCAAGGTGACGATATTTTTGTGTAACACCATGGTACCAAAGGTGTGTTTGCAAGTCAACTTCCTGGATGATGTGTTTATTTTGACAAGAAGCGACTCGTCGCAAGAGGGCCTTGATGTATCCCCCATCAATGACACAAAATAGGTATCATGATTGAGACATAATGATTAGAATGATGTTGACATGGAACTCGATTAGGAAATGAAGACATGAAATGAAAGCCTAAGAGTATTGTAGCGGAGATAAACTGAATGACTTCTCTTAAACACATGAACGACACTGAATGGAGTTGGCAACATTGACCCAAAATCAAGATGGAGGCTTTGAAAACATCATGATAACTAAAAGACAAGCATATTATATAACCCAACAACCATGAAGATGAAGTGGAAGAGTGTCATTTTCAAGAGCGACTCGCTGCCATTAGAAAAATGGAATCCCTTGTTTTCCCAATTTCCCAACGATACTGGTCATTACCTCTTTATTTTTTAACAAGATTAAGGAGGATAACATATGCTTGATCTGTAATTTCATCCTTTAGATTAATCCCTCAAAGTATATTTAAATATCCCTAACAAGGAGTGGTTCAACCTCGTCATGATCGATGGTTCCATCATTGTTTTATGTTTTAAAGAGTCTAGCAAAGGTAAAACTTGACATATTTTTCATGTTTAGTGAGTTTGAAAAAGAGGAGAAAAAGAAAAATCCAAATGTATTTTTTTGTAGGTAGTCCCTTATATCTGAAAAGGTAGAAAAAATACCCAAGAGAGCCTCTTAGCCATGTTCGACTAAGGTATCCCTTTTCCATAGTTATTCTATCTCAGTTTGGAAAACGATTAAACTTATACTAAGTAGATGTCTTTTCATTTAATTTTATGAGCTCAAAAAGACAAGTGCTTGACAATATTTTGATATTTTTGGGATTCTGAAAAGAGTAGAAAGAGGACTCATCCTAGAGGAACGAGTGGTATAAAGGTATATCAACTGGTTCTGGTCATGGTGGAACTGCTCAAAACACACAAAGGTCAAGAGGTTGGCTAATAAGACCACTCACTGCAGTGGTTCCTCAGGAAAAGGTACAAACCAAGTGAAAGAATATGATCGGCCAAGAAAATGGTGACAATGGAATGAAAAAACCAAGGCTCATTTGGAAAAAACAGGTTGATAAAAGTGGCAATCACGAGGGATAAAATGGGAATGGATTCATTTTTACACAAGCTTGAAACATGGGAAACTATGCTTGAAAGTGGTTTCATTTTTACACAAGCTTGAAACGTGGGAAACTATGCTTGAAATTGGTTTCATTTTACAGAAGCTTGAAACATAGAAAAAAATATGCTTGAAATAAGTTTGCATGCCCTTAGCATAATGAATCAATTCGAGGTACATGCCCGCCAAGGTTCATTTCATGCACCTAAGTAAACCACTAGGTACTAAAAGGTGGAGGATGGAATGAGGGTTCATTTATGAGATCAAGTGAAAGAGTCAACTGGGAATTTATGTGAGATATAATCAAAGACTCGCAGTAGAACAAAATTTGTTTCATTTTTTAATGATATTGACACAAGAAAAGAACTATGCTCATGACACATTGTTTCATTTTTTAACAAGATTGACATAAGACAAGGAGATCTGCTTAGTGAACCTTGTTTAATTTTTTAAGGAGATTGACACAAGAAAAGGAACTATGCTCCAAAGACCTTGTTTCATTTTGTAATGAGCTTGACATAAGAAAAGAACTATGCTCCATGACACCTTGTTTCATTTATTAAAGAGATTGACACGAGAAAATGAACTTTTCTCAAAGGACCTTGTTTCATTTTTTAAGGAGCTTGACACAAGAAAAGGAACTCTGCTCCGAGGACGTTATTTGATTTTTTAAGGAGCTTGACACAAGAAAAGCAAATATGTTGTGGGAACCTTGTTTCATTTTTTAACTAGATTGGCACAAGAAAATGAACTTTGCTCCAAGGACCTGATCATGGCCTCTAAGAGACCATGGCTTCCAAGAGTTTCTCATCATATGGGAGAACAACACTCTGGAATGGAATCAGGATACATATCAAGGGATATAATGGAAATATCAGGCTTCAATGCCCCCAATAAATGATTCACCATATCACTTATCGAATCTAAGTCGCGGGCAAGGAACATGTTTCCACATAATTAATATATGGCAGGGGAGATACCACTTGCACATAAAGACCATTCAGGGAAGCTGGTTAATGGGGATTCAAATTAGGAATAACAAATGAAAGTTGGTCAATAGTCACGATTCTTCCTTCATGTGGGAAACACATCATCGAAAGAGTGAAGAGACAAGAGATCCCATGATATAAACATAGTCATGTACAATAAGTAAATTAAAATCAAAAGGGTCTTGGACTACCATCACATTGATATAGATAGTCTTTCCTCCCAAAGTAATTGGAAACTTAAGAAGGATCCCTAATGGTTGATTGGTTCCTTTGTTAAAATCCAACAAATTCTTGGTAACGGGCAAGTGTTGCGGAGAACCTAAAACTTGCCATGTAGTTGAGGACAAAATACTAATAGATGCACCTTCATTTATGATTGTGCTAGGTACGACCACATTATAAACCTGTACTATGATCTGAAAGGGCACATAAGGAGGAAGACGATATCTTGTTAGTTGACTCCAATTGAAGGAAGTGGCCATACTACTTAGAGGGGGTGCCATGAGAATGAGAGCACTGCCCCCTCGTGCTATGGGAATGAGAGGATTGTCCCCCTGTATCGTGGGAATGAGAGGATTTCCCCCTAGTTCATTAGAATTTGAAGAAATAATAAGAACTTGAGTGTAATCAACTTCACTCTCTACGGGAAAGGCACAGTCAATTGAAGGTGGAATCGAGACAACCATTTTCTCAATCAATGGTTGGTTAGGAACGAACTCATGGGATTTATGTTCAAAGAGAGTGGGATTGATGGGACTAAAATTTTGATTAATCACTTCATCAACTAGTGAAGGATTGGGAGAAAGTTTCTGGTAACCAGCTGGAAGTCTAGGATGAGAAGCTATAAGTTTTTCCAACACTTTTGAGGCTTCATCAATATAAGGAAAAAGGTGAATAGGATGATTCCCTTTATATAACTTACAGGGAAATTTGACTTTACCCTTTTTCCCATGGACCTTACTATCACTAGTTGAGAGTTTGTCACCAACATGATCTCTATAAGCTGACGACAAAGTCTGATGTGAGCTTATAGACCACACTTCTAATTCCTTTTACATAATATGCAAGGGAATTTAACTTTACAGGGCTGATTGGAAGGTTTCTCAACATCAGTCACATCGGTAGAAATTGTTTCTTGATTGTCCCCTTGCTTATTTTATTTCTTCTTAATCTTCCTTTTCTTCTTCTTCTTATCCACCTGGTTACTAACTTGCAGGTTTTCACTAGATGAAGAGGAAGAAAAGGAATAATACTGAACATGCGAAGAATGGAAAGGGTCAACTTTAGGATCAAGAGAAGTAGTTTGGAAATTTAGAACCATAGGGGGCAGAAATAACCAAACTGGCAAACCAATGGTAAATCCAGGGAGGGACAACGTTGCCATATAGGGAGCACCAATATTTGCAAAAGAAGGAAAATGACTAGGATTCCCGCCAGAGTGGTTCCCTGGATTGGTAGACTCTAGAACTGTTGCCATTAGTCTCAACCTAAGATCCACTAAGGAGTTTTTCCACGGGGAGGATGTTATTGCACGATCAAATAATTGATTTTAGAAATTAGAGACACAGAAAAAACAAAGGTGCAACTAGGCATAAAATTTTACCAAGCAACCATGTAACGAAATATACACCTCGACAAACAAAGGACTTAACATACGTGCATGCAATCTCCCCGAATTTTGTGTTTGGCGCATCATGGTATACAAGGTGACTGACTCAGTTACCTATGTATGGATAACAACCTATAGGGGACTCTCGAATATAATCGATGTATGTGGGAGTGCAGTTCATAGTAGTGTTGTCTAATGCGTAACCGTGCAATGAGAGTGTTCCCATATACTTTACGTGCATGGAGCACCACCAATATACCCAAATTTACATGGAGTATGATCCTATACGCTTACATACGTGGAACAAGATTTCACCCCCAGGATGCAACGCTAGAAAACGATGACAACTCCTACGTGTAACAACGTCGGAACACGTCTCTAGCCTAGAACTCTACACGTTTGCGTTAATGATGCAAATGATCCTTAGTTTGATTCAATAAATTTTGTTGTTTATCTTTGATTATGTTTTAGTTTTAAGGCTCACCATAAATGTCACCTGAATATCCTAAAATGCAAAATTATCATGAGAAAATAGAAACCCTTTTCTCTTTCAATGAAAATCTAGCTAAGGAAGGGAAGAAACAGTTAAGATGAAACACACAAGATGCAAGATGAAATTTCCTTTTCAATGAAACTATTCCTATGCTAATGCACATACAAAACCCTAAATGTCGGTGCAATTTTTTTTCTTTTCACCACACTGAATTTTCGAAATGAATAAAACTAAGATGCAAATTTTCAATTACTGATTCAACTACACTTTCCAGAATGAGGATTAGAACAAAAATCCATCTAAGTGGCCAAAAATCAAACAAAATTAGTTTGCAAGTGACCAAATGGTAAGAATAAAGAAAAATAAAAACCAATTCTTATCAAAGGAAAACAAAACAAATGCAAACCAAATGGAGGCTTTAGAGAGACCAAAAGACACTAAAGACTCAAGCAAGTTCAACTGGAAGTAGGCTAACGAAGAGAGGCTCAAGAACCAATGCAAAATTCATGAAAAAACAAGGGCCAACATTGGTGCAGAAGAGACACCAGTTCATTGCAACGCTGGTGTAGAGTGGGGTAGGGTGAGGTGCAACACTTTGGGAAGGCACAAGGGGTGCATTGGGCCTGGGAAAGAGGATTCCGGATTTATTTTTCAAAAAAGGCTCAATGAAATCACTTCCTAGGTATGTTCGTGGTTGGATGATACAAAAAATGTTTGTCAAGGAGGTAATCAAACACAATGTACATGGAAACCACCAAGGGAATACTTCACTCCTCAGTGGAGTCACCAATTTGTTATATGTGATTTAAGATTGCTGACAAAATTATCTCCCCTAGGTCGGTGGCTAACCTTAAACAACATAGAGACAAGGAAAACAATGCTTTTCCTTCAAGTAAATAAATGAAAAAGTGAGGCCTACCTGGAATCCTTCTCACACTTCTTTAGCTTGGAAGCTCTAGTTCCATCTTTGAATGCCAACATTAGAACCTGCAGAGTCAGATAACACAAGCCAAGAAACTAAGATATCTATGTAGTATAATCTAAGTAATTCATTTAATAGATAAGAAGAGCTCCTCCAAATTGTTGACTTGTCTTTTCCTTGTCACAATATTCACCTCCAGTCACGCTAAATGCATGACATAATAACCACTCACCATAGTAACATAAAGGTAGAATCACTCTCCAAAAGCCAACCCCAAATAAATAGAAGGCTAGGAATATATAGAGAAGTAAGGTAAGTTTGGAGTTTTTATCCAATTACCAATCTAGGGTAAGAGATCCACCTTCGATGGAGGGATAGAATCAAAGGATAAGCGGTGCAAACTCCAAAGTAGATAAGGATAGGATCTGAATGATTTATCCAAGGTAAGTAGTTGAAAAAACTTATGGAAACTCCTAGAAGGGGAATCTTCTGGAATCTCAATCATTCTCCTAAGTTTCTAGAACCAAAATAGGTGCAAAGGGGAGGAACCTTCTGGTGACCAACACGGGCCCCAATGGAGAAACCTGTAGGTGAATGCACCCCAATAGGCTTACAGGGAGTGTAGGTCCTCAAACTAGCTCAAATGATGTAGTTTAGGGCTAAAATTATGGGGGATGAAGTGAACATGCTTAGGGATTTGTGCAAGATGGTGACAAGGGGGAATAGGATGTTGATTGATCCCAGTGGGAGGCTCACTGATTGGATGTGACAAAATTACCTATAACACAAAGAATTGTGAAGTGTTTTTATTTTTTTTAGTTTTCATATGTCTTTGATCTCTCAATATTCAAGTGGACTCCATAGAAAACAAATGATCCCTATTGGACCAAGGTTTGGCAATTCAAATTGGGGTGTAAACTCTCATATGTTATCTCCCATGAATCTAACCTATCCAAACATTAGGAAGGACATGCAACTCAAATTAACTAGAAAGGTGATAAGGCTCATTATTTTTTGTTCAATAGGATATAATTCCTCCCATCTTCCTAATACTTCACATTGCCTTCAAGTTTGGATAAGGGGATGCAATTATGGGTGATGAAATGTATCTGTGTAGCAAGTGTAAGATTATTCTATCCTTCCCAAGGCAATGTTTTATAATTCTCTCTATTTTCTTCTACAACCTCCTTATGCCTTATTATTAGATCATGTTGAGCCTCATTTTTTCCAAAACTTTTTCACTACCTTTAATGCAAAGGTTGTTGTATTAGCTTATCAATGGTATATTTGATATTTTTTAGTCAATATTAATTCTATTTTGCTGGGTTGTGTTATATTCTTTCCACAACTAGCCCACGTACTTAACCGAGGGGTTAGAGGGGGGGGAAAAGCCCCCCCCTTCGTTGTGCCGATTGCATAGCAGGGGGTCACAGGGGGGGTTTGAGGGGTGCAGGTAACCCCACTCTATGGGCTGCCCTGGAAAATTTTGTTTTTGGACACTATATTAGGTTGGGCGGACCTACCTATGGTTTTGTGCATGATTTTCGCACATGGTTTTGGATGCGATGGTTTTCGGTCCATGGTATTGGATGCCTCGGCATGTATAAATATGTATTGTAACATTGAAAGGAACATAATGAAAAATCAAGCTGGTAGTCTCGATTTTTGGATCCAAGGGAAAATCTCTGTGTATATTTGTTTATTTGTCATACTCCCACATTGTTTATTTTCTGTGTTTTAGAATTGTTATGCAGGTAATTTCTGTACAGGGTTTAAAACCTACATTTGGTATTAGAGATGTTTTGGCTTCAAGGGGATGCCTTTATTGCTGAGGGGTTTCGCTCGGGCCTGTGGTAGACCCTATTTAGGGGGAGATCTGTGAGATCGATTCTGGTGGAGAAAGAAGATGGCGAGCAATGGAAAGATAGAGATCAAGAAATTTAACGGTCAGAGTTTTGAGTTGTGGAAAATCAAGATGGAGGATCTGTTGGTGGATAAAGATCAGTGGATCATAGTAGATCTAGGTACTAAACCAACGGGAGTGTTTGATGAAGAATGGAAGAAGTTGTATCGGAAGGCAAAGAGCATAGTATGATTATGTGTCTCAAATTCAGTATTGATGAATGTATCAGGGGAAGCTATGGCAAAGGCTTTGTGGGACAAGTTAGGGACTTTGTACCAATCTAAGTCTTTGGTGAATAAACTGTTCCTACAGAAAAAGCTGTATAACCTAAGGATGAAATATGGAGACTCAGTGACAGAGCATCTGAACGCATTCAATACTGTGGTAAGTCAATTATTATCTGTTGATATTAAAATTTTAGATGAAGATAAGTGCATCAGTTTGTTGTGTTCTCTACCAGATTCATGGGATAGTTTGGTTATTGCAATAGGTAGCAATGCAACTGCCTTGCAGTTTGATGAAATAGTCACATCCTTGCTGATGGAGGAGATGAGACAGAAAAATATGGAGAGCCAAAATGGTGATGCCTTTCCTGTATGAGGACGATCCCAGAACAGAAACAAAAATAAGTCATCAAGTGGAGATATAAATCTAGAGGGATATCTAAATCTCCAAGAAAACCTGTTAAGGTGGTTTGCTGGAAATGTTGAAAGGAAGGGCACTACAAAAGGGATTATAAATCTAAAGCTCTTGACAAAGGAAAGGGATTTGATGATGCTCCTTTTGCAGAGGCGAAAACCACCTCCGTTGAAGGTGGGGATGTGTACTTGGATTCTTCAAGTACACATGTAGATCATGAGGCATGGTTGATTGACTCAGGTGCCTCCTTTCACTTCACTCCCCATAGAGAGTGGTTCTGCAAGTATGAGAAATACGATGGTGGTGATGTCTTCTTAGGGGATGATAGGAAGGCCAAAATCATTGGTCACGGAAAAGTAAAGTTGAAGTTGCAAGGTGGAAGGGTTAGAACGCTTCCGGGTGTTCCGCATATTCTTGCATTGGCCAAAAATCTAATTTCTGTAAGCAAGTTGGATGATGCAGGTGTAAAAACACTGTTCGAGAATGATATTTGTAAGATGGTTCAAGGAGCACTGGTATTTATGCGGGGAGTTCAGATTGGAACTTTGTACAAGCTGCAAGGTAGCACTGTTGTTGATGGGTGCAACAACTCTGTGGTTCGTGAAAGTGGAGCAGAAAATCTAGTGGTCTATGGAGAGAAGACGATGCTGTGGCATCAAAGGCTTGGACATATTGGAGAGAAGGTTTGAATACTTCATGGTATAGGTATGAGTAATAGCTCTCTGGATTTTGATTTCTGTGAAAATTGTTTATATGGGAAGCAGAATTAGATGAGTTTCCCCTCTGGTGGTAAGAGGGCAAAACAAATATTAGAACTTGTGCACAGTGATGTGTTTGGACCTATGAAGGTTCTATCACTTGGTAAGTCAGTGTACTATGTATCATTTATAGATGAATTCTCAAGGAATACATGGATATGTTTCCTTATGAAGAAATCTGAAGTCTTTGACAGGTTTAAAGAATTTAAGGTTCTAGTGGAAAACTAGATAGAGAAGAAGATAAAAGTGTTAAGGACAAATAACAGTGGAGAGTTTTGCAGTAAGGAATTTGAAGAATTCTGTAAGAAGTGTGGTATAGCATGGAAGAAGACTAATCCATACACACTTGAGAAAAATGGAGTTGAAAAAAGAATGAACAAGACGTTGATGGAAAGGTCAAGAAGCATGCTCAGTGGTGCCGATTTAGGACAAGAATTCTAGGCAGAGGCGGTGGAGTCAACATATTACCTGGTCAACAAATCACCTTCATCAGCGTTGGATGATAAGACTCCACAATAGTTATGGACTAGTAAGAAACCCTCTCTTTCACATCTGAGGGTATTTGGATATGATGCATATGTACATGTTCCAAAGGAGAAACGATCCAAGTTGGATAGTAAATCTGAAAAGTGCACCTTTATTGGGTATAAGGATGGTTTAAAGGGTTATAAGCTTTTGAACCCAATAATAAGAAAGGTTGTGTACAACCGAGATGTGGTGTTTAGAGAGGTAAAAGATGTTATTAAACATGAAGTCCAACCAAAGGAACCTGAGAAGATAGAGTTTGAGCTGAAGGAGGAAGAATCAGACTCTACAACAGAGGAGGAATCAGAAGATGAAGACCCACAAACTTTGGGTGTGAGAAGATTAGTTCGAGAAAGAAGGCAACCAGAAAGGTATAGTTTATCTACTTTATGTTCAAATTTTGTTTTATCTATTACTGACGATGATCCCAGAACTGTGAAGGAAGCAGTAGATTCAAAGGCTGGAAAACTCTAGAAAGAGGCCATGGTTGATGAAATGGCATCTTTGCACAAAAATGAGGCTTGGGATCTAGTGGAGTTGCCGGCTGGAAGGAAACGCATTGGCAACAAATGGGTGTTCAAGAAGAAGACAAATGCAGAAGGGAAGGTGGAGAAATACAAAGCTCGGTTGGTAGCAAAAGGTTGTTCCCAGGTGCCGGGAATTGATTTTGGTGATATTTTTTCTCTTGTTGCCAAGGTAACTTCTATTAGATTACTTTTATCTGTTGCTGCTGCTTTTGATTTTGAGGTAGAACAGATGGATGTGAAGACAACATTTCTTCACGGGGATTTGGAAGAGGAAATCCACATGAAGAAACCTGAAGGCTTTTTGGTGAAGGGTAAGAAAGAACTGGTATGCAAGTTAAAGAAGTCTCTGTATGGGTTAAAACAGTCACCAAGGATGTGGTATCAAAAATTTGATACATTTATATGGGGAATTGGCTTCACTAGAAGCAAAGCAGATCACAGTGTGTATTTTAAATTAATTGGTGACCGTGTTATTTATTTGGTCTTGTATGTGGATTATATGTTGTTGGTTGGACATGACAAAGAAATTATATAGGATTTGAAGACACAATTGTCCTCCAAATGTGACATGAAATATCTTGGTGCTACAAACTATATTTTGGGAATGGAAATTAAAAGAGATCGGGCAAAGAGGAAGCTTTGGTTAAACCAGAGGAAGTATGTCGGGACAATACTGCAGAGGTTTAATATGCAGGATAGTAAACTGGTGAAGGTTCCTATTTCTGTAGGTGTGAATTTATCTGCTGAACAGTGTCCTAAGACACAAGAAGAGCAAGAGGACATGTCTCGTGTTCCATATGCTAGTGCAGTCAGTAGCCTGATGTATGCAATGGTGTGTACTAGACCAGACATTGCATATGTAGTGGGAGTATTGAGAACGTTTATGTCAAAACCAGGGAAGGAGCATTGGACAACAGTGAAGTGAGATTTTAGGTATTTGCGTGGCACTAGCATTTATGGTTTGTGCTACCAAGGAAGACCAGGATTGGACAAAGTTTTGGATATCTGTGGCTTTGTTGATGCGGAATGGGCTAGAGATCTGGATCAGAGAACATCTGCAAGTGAGTATGTATTTAACCTATTTGGAGGTGTTGTCAATTGGATGAGTAAGAAACTATCTCTAGTAGCACTATCAACTATAGAGGCAGAGTACATGGCAACCACTCATGCAAGAAAGGAAGCAGTTTGGTTGCAGATATTGCGTTAAAGTATGGGGTTAGTACAGGGAGCTATAAGGATATACTATGACAGCCAAAGTGCAATTTTCTTGTCAAAGAAACCTGCATACCATTCAAAGACAAAGCACATTGATGTTCAGTATCACTTTTTGAGGGATATGATAGAAGAAAAAATGTGTTGCTGGTAAAGGTGGACACTTTGAAGAATACTATAGATGCATTAAAAAAATCTGTGAGCTCTGAGAAGTTCTCTTAGTGTAGAGAAACAATGGGCGTTGCAGGGCTGGATAAATGACTAAGCTCTCTTGTGGTCCCCTGTGGAAAGAAAACAACAAGTGGGAGAATGTTGGGTTGTGTTATATTCTTTCCACGACTAGCCCATGTAGTTAACTGGGGGGTTAGAGGGGGGTGGGGGGGGAGCCCCCCCTTTGTTGCACCGATTGCGTAGCAGGGTGGTCATAGGGGGTTTGAGGGGTGTAGGTAACCCCATTCTATGGGGTACGGGGCAGCGCCCTGGAAAATTTTGTTTTTTGACCCTATATTAGGTTGGATGGACCTAGCTATGGTTTTGTACATGATTTTCGAACATGGTTTTGGACACGATGGTTTTCGGTCCATGGTTTTGGACACGATGGTTTTCAGTCCATGGTTTTGGACGCGATGGTTTTCGGTCCATGGTATTGGATGCTTCGGCATGTATAAATATGTATTGTAACATTGAAAGGAACATAATGAAAATCAAGCTAGTAGTTCCAGTTTTGGGATCCAAAATTTTGTTTTAATACAATTGCTACCTGATTAGGTTAGGATAATTAAATAAATATATTTTCTCGCACATTCCTTTTTTTAATGGTAGCTACAAAATATATAAAACTATTTTTTCATTTATCATATAAAATTGTAAATTAGGAAAGGTTGTTTAGTCTTTCAACTTTCTTGCCCATGTCTCTTTTATCATTTTATTTATCTAAATATTGATGTTTGGATCATTTAAATGCTTTATTTATCATAGGATGGTTATACCCTTTTATTTCCCATTTTAAATCCACCCTATGGTACCTAGGATCTCATAAATATCTTGGCATTCCAATATCTAATGCATATGTAAATCTCTGAATATGCATTTTTTAACCTGCCATTACATCATTCCAAATTCAATGTACTCTTACATAAAATGTTAATGAATTCTAAGAACTAGTTTACATAGTCATTAGTATATTAAGTGCCATCATAAAAAAAGACATTGTTAATAATTAACATAATCCAAGTGGGTAAAATAAATGCTAAAGGGCTTCAAGTGTAGACATGTTGTACAAATAAAATAAGAGCTTATGTCATAACTGAGTGATGTGGCTTTTTGAAAAGTCAAGACCATGATGTTGAATTATAAACTCATACATAATTTTTTCATTACTTGTATTCATGTATTGAATTTGAAAACATTAATTCCATGTCATATACAACAATAAATATGGTGCTTTTAGATCTATTATAAATAATTTCAATTTCATGTGATTAAAGATGGATAGAAAGAAATAGAGTACATTTATGTTTGATAAAGTGAATAGGGAGCGATTATATGTGAAAAAATAATTAGGTGCTGAGATGTACCATCTTTTTGACATATGTATTTTTACGATATCCTTGTTTTCTAATATGTTTCACCAATGCAATCTATCTACATTGTTAACAAAAATTACGTATTTGAGGATTTTATTCACAAATTATCTTTTAAAAAATTCTTAGCAGCAATTGTTGGCAGATACTATGAACTCTTCACAAGTAAATGCCTACCCTTATCTTGAAGCCATAATTGTTATGTGGGGCATATTTTGTATAGTTTATCTCATAGTTTCCCATTCAATTTTAATATTCGGAATAAAGGATATTGCTTCCTTTTTTATGAATTCCCGATCGCTACCAAACTATGAGGTATATCTTAATTAGGTCTTGGACTATACCTAACAAATAAAGGATGAGAACATGTCCCAAAGTGAATGTTTCATCAAATTTTGAGGTGAATAAAAAGCAATGAAACCCAAATTGTAAAATTACCTTTTTGTTGAGTGGGTAAAATTGAAACTTTGTGATTTTGACAAGCATCTAATTATCAACTCTCACAAGTATGTTTTCCTATGTTGTCATCTTGTTGAAACCTTGCTAATTATGTTACAATTCTTAAGGCATGTGCACCAAGCATATGGCAGAGAAATTTAAACATAGCTCTATATTATGCTTAAGTTCCACAACACAAACCACCAAAATTTAGCTTTATAAAACTATGCAAGAAAAGTGACGCTCAATGAAAGGTTTTGTTGAAATGATTTCCAATTCACAACTCCGGTAAAGGAAAAAACACAAGATTTTTTGCATAAACAAGAATAGCGATAACTTTGTGGTCACTTCTTTAATGGCCAATTTTTAGAAACCCAATTTGGTCTCCATCCCCTCCTTGTCTTGCTTTAATCCTAAAGCTATGCAACTATTATTAAAAGATTTTTAAATAATTTAATATCAAAATTATTCATTTTTCATCAATGGATTCTATCAACTCTTTAAGATAGCTTGGAACAATTCCTTGAATTTAAAATTGGTAGAAGTTATAAGAAAAAACACATCGCCTATTAAAAAATAAATGGAGGTCATGTAGAATCATATTAGTTACATGAAATCCCACCATTAAAGCAACCATTTGTACTTGGAAATTACACAATTTATGCTCTAATATGAACTTGCGACCATTTCTCTAGGATCTTTCTACCCCTTAACCCAAATTCATTTCATTATTAATCTAGGCATAAAAAACTTAGAAAATATATATTTAGAAGTGTATATTTTTTTGTATAATCTCTTGTGAAAATCCCTATCCTCTCTCTCATTTGTCCCACAAAATCCAAATGGCTTGAGGGACATATTTAATGAATTTTGTCATAGGTGGGTCCTTTCCTAGTAAGTTGTTTCATCACAAGTTTTATGCGTTAGTCCCGTGTATTTCTCAATGGAATTGGTGAAGACTGTTACCACCAAATAATGACATTTGGCTGTAAACATCCTTACCTTGCATGCCTCTAGTGCTTTAATAAAATTAGTCCCACTCTTTAATAATTTAACCTATACAATTCCTTACAATCAATATTGGGGCTCCCAAAAGGGCATTAATAAAACATAAATGCCTACAATAAACTATTACTGTTATAGTTGGTTGAAATGAAGGAGACTTGACGATAAATATCATGTATGATAAACCAAGAAATTATGAAATTTGAGTTGTCTTTAGTTTTGTGTTGCATTTTAGGATTCCCTTAATCCCATTCTTTGCAAAATCATTAATGTCAAAGAGGGAGGAAGTAGGATTTTAAATACATGTCTAATATTCCTTCCACTTGAACGCAATAAAATACTAATATACACATAAACACAGAGATGAAGTGGAAATAAAACTTCATTTCATTAATATCAAAGAGTTGAAATATGATTACATACAGAAATGGAAATAAACTAGCTCGAGCGATGGTAGCTTATCTCTAAGAAGAGATGTAGCAGCTACATGCCTCTGAACTATGTTACAAAAGGGCTCAAAGGCCTATTTATTATTGAGAAACAATGGAAAACCCTAAACATCCAAAAATCTAACCTTAGGAGACAAAGTGCCAAAACTGTGGCCCTGTTTGGGTAAATTGGTACATCAAATCTCCGGGGTCATAAATTTGGCATACGATTGGATATCGTAATACCTCGTTTTGAAAATGTCGAAAAGGAGTCTAAAAAAAAACAAGAAAAATGATTTGGGACTATTCTGGTCTCTTTGTTTTCCCAAAAAACACTTTTTAGTCCCTCAAAACGGCTCCAAAAGTTTAGGATCGGAAAAACTGCCAAAAATAGTAAGTTGTGCTACAATTAATGAAACTAAAAAGAAACAATGGTGGGGGTCCGAGTGGAATAGGCGGGTGGCCACCAATATCCACCTTGGTCACTCCTCCCCCCTTAGGAAGCAATGGTCCCCATTGCTTTGAGTGCCTACATGAGATGGGGAAACTTCTGTTGAACTTGGTCCTTGGTGAGCCACTTGCCTTGGTGCAGGGGTTGGCCAACTTCGGAAACCCGATACTATTGGATATTTTGCTAGCGATTTTTCTTGATCTGCATATGCATGATCCGATAAGTTGTGGCATATTTCATGTAGTCTGGGTTTAACTTTGTTGGTGTGAGTTGTTCTGCAGTGTTTGATGTGTCGAAGGCGGTCCACATTGAACATTAGGTGTAGGCCAAGGAATGTTGGAATAATGAGCTTGAAACCATTGTCCCCTATATCCTTAGTGATGGTGTAAGGCCCATATTGGAGCGGGCAAAGCTTGTGGTGGGGCCCAACGAGGTGCTCCTTCTGCAAATGTAACCAAACTTTGTCGCCCACTTGGAATTTGTGTGGAACCCAATGCTGATCATGAAGTTGCTTGTACTTAGCATTGGTTGTGTCCAATATGTCGTGGACCTACTAGCGGATGTGCTGAATGTGCTTAATGAAGTTGTTAGCCCTGTCATCTTCGAACTTGGCATGAGCTGAATCTACCTGAGTAACTGCAAATGGTATGGCCACATTAATGGGACATAGTGGTTGGAATCCAAAATCCACTTGGAAGGGGTTATGGCCAGTTGAGCTATGGAGAGATTTGTTATAGTTGTGCTAGTCATAGGGGAGGCTTTCATCTCAAGTGCGTGGATGTTTTGAATTGTACATACATAAAATGTGTATGATCATCCTATTGACGAACTCTGTTTGGCCATTAGTTTGGGGGTGGAAATCCATGTAATTAGTGAGCTTGGTATCCAACATCGACCACAAACTTGATGAAAATTTACTTAGAAACCTGTTGTCCCAATCTGAGATAAGGGACTGTGGGATCCAAAAATGTACCCACACTCGTTTAAATAAGAGCTTAGCTATGGCTTCTTCTGTGATACTATTTTTGTAGGCTGCGAGAATGGCCATCTTAGAGAATGTGTTGACGACCATGAAAACACAGTCATTTCCACACTTAGTAGAAGGAAGTCTTGACATGTAATCCATGGATATGGATTCCCAAGGTTGACTAGGAGTTGGTAGAGGAGTATACAGGCCTTGCTTCTTGATGGTCAGTTTGACAATGGTGAAGGCAGTGCAAGATCTGATGTACTTCCCAACATATTGTCGAAGGTTCGACCAATAAAAATAATTTTACAGCATTTCCACTATTTTCTATACCCTGAAATGTCTAGGGACCTGACTATAATGCACCTCCCAAATCATCTTGGCATGCTTTCTAGAAGGAACATACAGGTGTCCCAAGTGGCATAACAGTGCATCCTGGAGGTGAAAATTTGAAGCTTTCTTGCCTTCTAGGAGTGCCTAGTATGTGTTGCCAAATTCTAGATCGCTCTTGTAAAGATGCAGCCACCCCGCATTCTTGTGCCCACAAGAGTTGAGCACATTGGTCAGCGCCATGACTGGTGGTTGTCTGAGACAGTTTGAAATATTGTTGGTGTTTCCCTTCTGGTACTTAATGTTTAAATGGAATTGTTACAGGTATGTGGACCATTTTTGATGGTGATCGTTCTGCAACTTCCCTTGTGTTTGTGTGAACTACAGTGGTCAGTGGTCTCTGTGGATGATAGTTTCCTTCACCATAATGTAATGTTTCCATTGTCGACAGTCCTGCAAAATGGAATACATCTCTTTATCATAGGTGGGATACTTTTAGACTGTGTCTGAAAGTGTCTCACTGTGATATGCCACTAGATGCCCTTGCTGAGTAAGAAACACACCAATAGCATAGTCAGATGCATTTGTCTCGATCTCAAATGGTTGCTGCAGTTTTGGAAATGTGAGCACTGGCGTAGAGAAAAGACAATGCTTCAACTCGACAAACACATTCTATTGGGATTCGGACCAAAATAACTTTGCTTGTGCTTATCCCTTGGTGACTTGACTCAAAGGCCAAGTGATACGAGAGAACCCCAACACGGACTGTTGGTAGAAGTTGGCAAGGCCTAGAAAGCTCTAGAGCTCTGTTAGAGTGGTTGGGGATGGAAAATTATGAATTACTTGTATCTTGGGTGGGTCCACATTCATACCCCGCTCATTAATGATGTACCCTAGATATGGAACTTGGGTCATACCAAAAGTGCATTTCTCCAAATTGCCACACAACTTGTGTTGTCATAGGGTTTGGAGGACCTGTCAAATATGTGGAGGTTTTTTTCCAAATTCTAGTTGAAGATCAGAATGTCATCTAAATACAACACCATGAATGAGTTGGTGAAGGGTCACAAGATGTCATCTATCAACCTCATGAAGGTTGCATGGGCATTCGTCAACTCGAAAGGCATGACCAACCATTCGAAAAGGACCTCCTTAGATTTGAAGGAAGTCTTCCACACATCAGAGGGTTTGATCAGTACCTAGTGATAACTGAACTTCAAGTCAATCTTGCTGAAATATTTGGCACCTTTGAGCTGGTCCAGATGGTCATCAATATGTGGGATTGGATACCTATTCCAAATAGTGATATTGTTCAACGACTGATAGTCAATACAGAGTCTCCAAGTCATGTCCTTCTTCTGTACCAATGTGATCAGAATCCCACAGGGTGATGAACTTGGCCTAATGTTCCCTTTCTGCAATAGCTCCTAAATCTTCCTCTTAATTTCATCATTCTCCAGAACGTAGCATCAATATATCAGTCCATTGTATAGCGGCACTCTCGGGGTCAGATTGATGGAGTGCTTGACCAAATAGTGTAGAGGTACCCCTGTGGGTGAGGTGAAGGTGTCCCTATACTCCTCTACAACCTTTTCCATCTACTACTTCCATATAGAGGAGCCTTGTCTGGAAAATGATCTTACTGTGTTGCTTTGCAGTGATTAAAGAAATATCGGTAGGTGGTGCTATCTCTGGTATCATGTACAACGTTTTTCCCAAAGTAATAATAACAGTGCAAGGCCTAGACTCATACAAAACATGTCGCTTCTACAAGTATAGTTGTCCTAATAAAACATTACAAACTTCAATAGGAGCAACATCAAATAATACCTCATCTATGAAGGTCTTGATGCTATAGGGAAGGTGACACTGTTGGCTGACACGAAGATCTTGCCCTTGGTGAAGCCACCCAGTAATGTATGACTGCGGGTGTGGTGTGGTCGGTAGGCCCAACTACTTCACGACATCTACTGGGATGAGGTTCGTTTTGTTGAAAAGTGGAATGAGGTTCAATCTTCATAATGACATGTAATTGTGACTTTTGTAAATGATGTAATGAAGAGAATTAAAATTATTATTGTAAGCCTTGCTTCATGGGTTTCCTGGGCAAGTGATTTTATTTTAGATGGCTCACGTTGAGAGCCTTAGGATTTATCATTTAAGTCAAAGAGTCAATCTTATGTATGAAGAGCTCATCTTGAGCATATGTCAAATACATAGAATTCTATGTAGCCCTCCAACGACAAGCACACAATCCTCTTCCTATGTTGGCCTGCAAAATGAAGTAATGGCTCATGTCGACTCACTAAAGAAGGCACACTTATTCGAAGTATGTCATCTTATTAATATGCACCAAAAGCTATAAATAGAAAACTCGGCTTAGTCCACAAAGACATAATTGCGGTCGTATCTCTCTGAAGTTCTCGGTGGAAACAAAAGTTTAGACTTCGCATATCTCTAATAATTCGCAAGAACAGAAGTTCACATTATCCTTCGCATTCAGATGGGCAGTCATAGTATATAGTTCGGATGGCAGTGCAGAATAAAGTTCGAGGAAGGTACAAAAACAAAGAAGTGAGGAGCTGATCTCAGTCAACAGAATTCAGATCTCCCTCTCTATATTTTGGATGAATAGTGACACATGAGATAACAATTTGGAATGACAAAGTGTTGAAGAAAAATCAGATCCTTATAAAGAGGAAGCAAAGTTCGTATCACAGTGACAGTAATGTATGAAGTGGATACAATCACAATATAGATGTTACCTTACAATACCTCTATCTCAGTTATATCAAGTGCAGTAAGGTATTTTTGATGACATGACAGTTCATTGTGATGAGAAGAGATGATCTAAATTTATGCTATGAAGAAGGTCGAAGTGGAAGAGAAGATGAGAATATAGAAAAAGGACATGTGTCTTGGTCTTGGAAAGGCTACTAGGTCAAGGGTCTTGGTCTTGGTGTTCATCAATTGGAATTTCTATAAGAAGAATTTGTGTGGGTTTTCCTCTCAAAGAATGAGAGGTTTTGGCCTTGGCTTATAGCCTATATGATGTGTCTCTTGTTTATGTATGTTCATGCATTGGTTATGTTTGATGAAGAAGAACACTGATAATCTAACATGAAGAATATCATAATCTAAACAATAAAAATCATTCACAAACAATCACTAATCTAAGAGAAATGACCTAATGCTAATGCCCTAGATTTCTCAACATGGTATAAAAGCTAAGGTGCAAAAGTAAAAGGAAGGGCATCTTATCAATGAGACACTCAAGGATCGAGTTTCAAGAAAGGAATCTAAGCAAGTCAAAGGTTATCAAAGAAAAAGATCAAGATCTACATTGAAGAAGTAGTCTACAACAACAAAAGTTTTGTATCCTCA
>APFE031466411.1:96597-112730 GCA_000404065.3 Pinus taeda | reverse complement strand
AAATCACTTGATAATAAATAATAAAGAATAAATAAATGATAAATGATATTAATAACCATATTTAAGAAATAAAATCAAAGGAAAGTAGAGAAAAAGTGGCATGCAGACACATGGAGGGTGTGCATGTGGGACACATGGAGGGTGTGCATGTGGTTTCCCTTCCAAGGCTTTGTCCTATTTAATGAATGGTGAGGAGGTTGGAGGGGGTTCCATCATTCGGAGGTTCTATCTTCATTCTCTTGGGAGAATACTCAGACTTAGGAATACTGGCAGTAGTCGTTGATTGAGGGCTCGGGGGTGGCCAGTTGTAGCAGAATCCTGCACAATTGAGCCTACGGTTGGGAGGAGAGTCGTCCCCAAACCCTGTTGCGGTAAGCCTATTTCTTCACAAGTAGGCTCAAGTAAGCATTTAAATTTAATGTTAATAAGTTTAATTAGATATCCGTATTTTGGGCTGTTACATCTTCTTACTACTACAACCCAAGACACTTAGAACTCTACTCTAAGCTCGAACCATTCCTTCACTATTCTCTCTATCCATCACTTATTAACTAACTTTACAACTTAGAGCCTCACTCTATTTATACAATTCCATGGTCCGCGGACCATGGGTAGGCCAAATTTACACTATTTTACAATACAATGTTTAGGGTGGACAACCATATGACTCAATTGTACACTTCACGCTTTGCGCTTGCAATTCGCAGAGTTTTACAACATCTCTGTCCAAAACTTGGGCTTTGAGCCCCAAAACACTACTGTGGGGGGATTCCATGCCCAACAGTTAGTGGCCAACTACAGGTTGCCACATGGCCAAACTAGGGGCTACCATGTGGCAGCTCAAGGGCCACCAAAATCAAGTTAAGGTTTGAGGAGTAGTGGGCAGGGGTCATACCCGCGACCTCTAAGCAACAAGTCCAAGCCTCTTACCAACACACCATACATTAGTTCTTATTATATATAGTTGTTGACACATATTTAATGTTTAAGTTTAGCCCATTTTGGGGAAAGGGCCAACCCCGGGGGCCAGCCCTTGGGCATGTGCACCCCTTAGGACCACAGTGGAGTTGAGTGGGGGCTCAACCAGTGGGAGCGGGCTATTTTCCTTAGCCTCGGGCACGTGGCCCCCCCACATGTCCAAAATTTTTGGATTTAAGGCCATATAGGGCATTTAATCCTTTCAATAATTTCACCAGGAATTAGGAAAAATCGGCACTCGATTAGCAAAATTGGAGGCAAATTTGTAGGATGGTGCCGGATTTTGTGGAAATTGAGGTGTGATTAGTAGAAATAATTGGGGAAGCCATAACATCTTTAGTTTTTAACCAAATCAAGAGTTTAAAGAGGCTAAACAAGAATTTTTGGGCATTTTGGTGCCATTGGAATAGGTTTCAAAGCTATCTGAGCATTGTAAATTGATGTATTCACACTTTTGAGCATAATAGAGAGGGCCAAGCCATTGGAAGATGGACCAAGGAGATGTAGCCCAGGTGGGCTGAACTCCTTCATCGTGTGTTTTTGTGATACCGTTTTTGTGATGTTCATGTCTGTTATATGTTGTTGTTTAGTCATTTGTTTATGTTAATTTGTACTTGGAATTTACATAAAAAAACACTCAAAAACACATGCTAAAACTTGCAGTTAACCTCATGAATACTTAAGCACTTTTACATATTCTGAAGAGGAATTTAGCACAGTAAAACTAATTTTCCCATTCAGATCAAAATTAGAGAGAAATTCCTTATAACCAAAGAAGTGATGAGTGGCCCCACTATCAACCAACCAATTATCCCACGAATATGGAGGAGATGAACTAGTAATGGCAGAAATAAGAATATATTCAAATTGATTTGCAACATTACTTTCATACCTAGAGAATTTTTACTTATTTTGTGGACGATGATCTCCTTCATGATCACTTGGAGCATCTCTTCTTCTTCTTTCATCTCTTCCATTGTGGTCATTTCTTTGTTCATCTCTTCTTCTTTGATCATTGAACCTGTTTTTGTTGCTTCTAGTATTATAATGTGCTCCATTGCTCTTCTCAGGGCAATATTGAGCATAGTGGCCCCTATTATGACAATTGTAGCATTCGATGTTCATGTATTCCTTTATTCTACTTGGATTTCGAGGAGGAGGATTTCTTGAATTTGATGGAACCCATTTCCCTTTATTATTATTTTTATCATGAGTGATGAATGCAAGTAGCTCTCCTTCTTTATGCTTTTAAATCCTTCTTATTGATATCATCCTTGATTCTTCTTGAGTGAGCTTTCAAACAATTTAATCAAATGATGGGAGGATATTTTTGTAGCTTATAATAGTAATGAATGTTTCCAAAATAGGAGGGAGACCTCTTAGAGTCATGATCACCAATTCCGTGTCAGACACAAATTCTCCAGCTCTTTGCAATTGATCCCTAAGACAAGATATCATCATTATGTAGTTTTAACAGATTTTCCTTTCTTCATCTTTGTGTCTTTGAGTTGATCTTTAAAGGAAATTATTTCATTCAAATTTTTGAATTCATACATGCCAACTATCTTATCATACACGTCTTTAGACCTTCTCAAATTTCCAACATATGCAAGTAAATTATCTTGTAAACCATCAATGATGGTTTTATTTGCTTTTAACTCATCTTTCTTGTGCTTGTTTTTGGTAGCAACAGAAGAATTCTCTAGAGGCTTAGGTAATTTTCGTTGAATGTAGATCAAAACATAATTTTTATCAACTATTATCTCCAACCTAATTGTTCATGCAACAAAATTGGATGAGTCACCCAACTTCTCATTTTCCTTGAAGAAGGACATCATCTTGACTTGGCTAGATAAAATATTTCAACTTTCCAAAGATTCTTTTTTTAATGCTTGTCTCCTTTTGGGCTTGTCCTTCACCTAAGCTCTGATACCATGTTAATTTTTCATATTGTTCTATGCTGCATCAATTACTTTTGCCCAATTCCACACTTCAATTAGCAATATTTCCAATTAGAATTAGTATTTCCATTCATCAAGAGTAATCGAAGATAGAAAAATAAATGCAATGAAAAAGTAGACAATACACACGTCATCAAGAGACATCAGGTTTGGTCAAAGATCAAGGAAAAACCCCACAAGGGGGAACCCTTTGAAATCATTCTTCTATTAGATTATCATAAAATGTTTCAGCAGAGAGTAGAATGAGCCCAATGCAATATGATCTAGCATAATAACTCAATACAAATCTGAAACAAACTTCCAGATTCACTGTGGTACAAATAGAAACCCTTCAGCTTTCAGTGGAATGTGGTAAACTTCAGTGAAATGCAAAACCCTAGCTCAAAACCCCAGTCGCTTCCTTTAGGTTGACATGCGAGTGACTATAACTTCCCAGTCACTCTCTTTCCCTAGGTAACCATGCAACTATGGTCGATTTAGCCCAGTGCCATGTGTGCGATCGAAAAACAAAAACCCTAATTTGTACGAGCCACAAACCTGAAACTTCAGACTCTCTACGAGCTTCCTTTGTTGAACCTGTGTGAGCCAATTCAGAAAGAACAGAAGAAGATGCTTGGTTAATGTCCAAATGAGCTCTAGGACACTTTTAAATGTAGGCTTTCATGGATGTCCAATAATGTCCACTTGATGTTGAGGCCGACTTGTCCAACTGTGCATGTGTGGGTACATAAATTCAAAATCCAACTTCTATTTTTCCAAAGAAGGTGATCTTTAGGTTGATTTTGGTCCTCTTGAAAAGAGGAACTCAATGCCATCATCATCTCCATCATATGAGCTATTCAAAGTGGAATTTGACTGTAGTGTCATATTTTAACACTATCACAAATCTAACTTACACTTAACAAATTATGTTTCTGACCATCTACAAACAATACATCCATATCCTTTCCTCTGCAATTATTCAAACTGACCATACCCTTTTCTCTAATTCTTCTTGCTTCATCATTTTCAAATGTGACATTTTTGGCTTTATTTTCATCTAGGGATACAAAATTGCTTTATCCCCTATCATATGTATAGAGCAACCATTTTCCATATATCATTTACTATTTTTATCTTGAGCATACAAAGCTAATCCACACTTATTAACTTTCTTGTCTTATTTCTTCTTTCTGAACTGGATATAATCATTTGTTATGAAACTATTCTTAGATTGTGATTTACTATTTTTAAGCTGACATTCATATGATTTATTCCTGAAATTACGATAGTAGATACACTTAGTGATATAAAAGAGAGGGAAAAATGATTTTTTATCGAGATTCATGCCTGTTTTAATTTTTCAAATCTATTGTTAGATTCACTTCTTTTAGGATTCCTCAACTCATTCCTTCTTACATAAGTTCTAAAATTTGTAGCTTTATGTCAAAATTTTTTACAATTGATGTTGGTTTATTGGGGCCTGACCCAAGTTCAAAATTAAGTTAGGCAAACAAATCCTAGTACTACTAGCCCTTTTAGCAATAGTCCGCGGAGCGCGGACTGAGGTCTCACCTAAAGTAGTATGGAGGGTGCTAGAACTAGGTTTCCACACCCTAGAGATGTTTGATGAGTTCATGTGGTCTGCAATTTGACCCTGTGCATAGGTTGCTTCGCGCTCTTTCCCGTACTTCGCAACTTGATAAACTACCTCCCTGCAACCCTACCCATGGGCTGAATGTCGCACTCTGCGTTATTAACCAAGAACTTACTGGTATTCCAATGTTAGTGAATTATCTTTTCCTACTTATGTGCTTTAAGTATACTTAACAATATAAACCAGTCATATAGGTGCATGCAATAAATAAATAGTATATTTGCAAATTATATCAATCATTCATTAACCCAAGAACAGATACATAGAATTATAACCAAACTTCTCTTTATTAATTCCTTACCTGGTTACAGACTTGACTCCACCCTGTGCACTCTGCTGCAGGGGTTTGCACACTTATCTATGAACTACTAGGCCTCTACGCACTCAGCCGCAAAGCCTTCTCCTACTCTACAACCCAAAGACACACTTTACTTGTGACTTAATCATAGACATTTTCCTACTTCTTTCTTCTCTTTTTACACTTAGAGCCTCGCTCTATCGATACAATCCCATGGTCCACGAACCATGGGTAGATCTATCTAGTTGAAATTACATTACAAAACTAGAGCAGACAACCATGTGACTCTATCATACTTTCGCGCCCTGTGCTTGTAATTTGCGGAGCTTTACAACAAGATTCGGTCAAAACTTGGGCTGTGAGCCCCTAAGTAGCCTTGGGGGGATTCTATGCCCAACAATTGATCTAGCTAGATATTGGTGTCCACCCACCTATTCCACTTGGACCCCCACCACTATTTCAATTAGTTTTTCAATTTCCTTAATCATAGCACAATTTACTATTTTTGGTAGTTTTTTTGGGTTTGGATCTTTTGGAGCCATTTTGAGCAGGTAAAATTTATTTTTTTGGAAAATGGAAAAACATGAGCTATCTTCTCATGCTTACAGCTAAAAGTTGCAATCCTCAGATAGATATTTCTAATGAGGTATTGTGTGCATCAAATGAAGATCGTATGCCAAAGTTACAACCCTGGGAAGTTGATGTACCAATTTACGCAAATGGGGCCCATAGTTTTAGCACTTCATCTCCTAGGGTTAGGTTTATGGATGTTTAGTATTTTCCATTGTTTCTAAATAATAAATAGGCATTTGAGACTCTTGTAACATAGCTCAGAGGAATATATCCACTACATCTCTTCTTAGAGATTAGCTACCATCGCCCGAGCTAAGTTATTTCCGTTCTGTTTGTAAGAATATTTTATTTCTTTGATATTGATGAAATGAAGTGTTATTTCTGCTGCATCTCTGTATTTGTGGTCATATATGTATTTTGATGCATTCATGTTCAATTTCATATTAGTGGTATCTGAGCGATCTACTCTTTCTCTATTTTCTTTTCATGTCAACAACAAGGTCATCGTATAAGGAGTTAGGGCTCGAACTAGTTGAACCCTTGCAAGACCAGCTACACAAATCCCAACAGCCTCCCATGGCAGAAGAAAATAAAGACAAGGGAGCCAGAAATTGTTTCAAAATATTGCCCACAAAATCCCTCAACTGACAAAGGAATGCAATGATGGAAAAATTTTCCCAGATCCTTCGGTGATTACGCACAAGCGACACATCTTCTTCTAGCAGCTACTTTGGGAGCACCAGTCCCTTTAAGGTACAATTTAGCTTTGAAATCCCCATATTTTAAGGTTAGATGGATGCAAATGTCATAGATAAATGGTTAAATATTCTAAAAGGATATTTAGTGGTACATGACTTTTCCAACCAGGAAAGTATTACCTTTTCACTCCTCAAACTCACTCCCCATATCAATGACTAGTGGGAGAGATACTACGATAAGAGGGACAAGAGTGAATTCTCACTTTTCTCAAACACACACACATGGAATTATTTTTGAGATTCCCTCAAGGAGAATTATTACCTTGTCAGGAGGTATGAAGATAAATACATAAAGTGAACCACGTTACGACAGGAAAGAGACCAAGATGTGCCAGAGTTCACAAATATTTTTCATAACCTTCACACAAAGTTGGGTATCAAGGATTATAAGCATAATTTGGTACTCAAGTTTCACGGTTATCTACATAAGTACATCTATAACGAGATGGAATTCCTAGACATCTCCTCCCTTGGAACTGCCTATTGATACACTATCAAGATCGAGTAGAAATTTAAACTGAAGAAGCAAGACTTTGGATTTGTGAATCTGAAGAAAAGTAAAGGCTACCCCAAGTCACAGAATAAAGGACAAAGCCTAGGCTGAGTGACCTAGGACAACCCATTGAAGCTACAGGCAAAGAAAAACACAATTAAGATAAATAAGGACATGGGTAAATGGTCTGAGTTCCATAAGAACCCCACTCACAACACAAGTAAGTGTCTGGCCAAGCAGTCACTGGTGGCCAAGATGAAGGCTTTGAAATCAAATGCATTATCTGATTCAGAGTTAGAACCCAACAAGGGGAATGAAAAAGGGAAGTATCTTATTGAAGTAGAGCCTAGTGGCACTATGGCCACCACCAAGATCCATAAGAATATGCTTGAAGATACAAAGGAGGGGGATCACTGTTGGCTTGATGGGCCCTAACCTAGGTTCAAAGTTAGCAGTGCTAACCAAAAAACCCTAAATTTTTGGCCCTTTTGGTGGAAACCTGCGTAGCACAGGCTGCAGTCTTACTCGAAGTAGTATTGGGGGATGACAGAACCAAGCGAGGGCATTGTTTGGCCCTCGCCTGCCTTCGCCACTGCTTCTTGTGTTGTTGATGCTGCTGTGGCCTTTTCCTACTTGGTTGATTTATGTGTCATGTCCCGTGCTACCTGCACTTCTACTGTTGTTATTTCCTTCTTTCATTTTTTGTCCAACTGTGCGATGTGTAGCTTGGCCTCATAGTTCTTCTTTTGTGCTGTCGACTTATCGATTTCTGCAATGTCTGGGGTGTGCCATTCTAGTGGCCATGCCTCCAGGACATTGAAAATGGCCTCGTTAGTGGCTACAAAGGGTAGCTTTGTCCATTATTTTGTTGGGTCCTTCCATGCCATGATATATATGTTATGCATGTCTGCCTTAAATTCTGCAAAACTTTGTAGACTGTTGTAAACCATGGGTCACAACCGCGGCTTACAGTTGATTGACATTCTGAGGTTCTTCTCCATGAACACCCACAAGATCTTACTGTTACGTATCCTTTTAGCATCCTTTATGGCCCAGAGAAAAGTGTAGATTGCGGCCTCTAGTAAATCTCTATCAATTATGGGGAATTCACTATCCCTTGACTATTCCCTAGCTACGAGCACTATGGACAACAACAACTATGCATAATGGAACGTTTTTTCCCTATTCCTGGGTTTTGCAACAATTCTCTAAAAATTATGTGCAAGGGAATTCAGACCAGTTAAACTGGACCCCCTCTGCGCACTGCTTGGCCAGCATGACCATTGGCGTAGTTACCTCGTCTACGCGAAACTTGTGCATAAATTTTCCTACTAGGATTTGGGTTGCCATGCGTACTGCTTTGTCCTTAATGCTGGAGATGGCGTAGCCCCTCTTCTTATTTTCTAGCTTGTACTTTTTCTTCATGGTCTTCGCGATGGCCAAATCACTGCCCTTCCCTTTTGATATGGCCATGGGGTCCTCTCCTTTGTATGGAAGCCGAGAGATGCGATGAATCAAGTTTGCCGCGATGGGGATGGTCTCCTCTAGCCATAAACACCCATCATGCACGAGGTAGAGAAACTTCATGATGACAAAAATGGTTATTGGGGTGTGGTGGAAATGTGGCACCCAGAGTAGGTTCAACAACCTGGCCCTTTCCACTCCACGCAACCACTTCCATGGCTCTAATGTTGTTATCGCCCCCGTGGTGTTCTACTTCATGAGGCTTTCGGTCTCAAGGTGAGGGAACTTGTCGTGGTCAGTGAGGTTCCAATCTTTGAATTTCAGGCTGGGCATGCGGCCCAGGTGCGTGCCTTCAAACATAATTCCATCTGGGAGGAGTGGGGTCTGGAGCAAGCTCTTGGTCTCATCCAGGTCCTTGGGCACTTTGGCCTTCCCTTTTCACGGGGGGACATAGGCGAGCAGTTTTGTCACAGAGTGTGTAGTCTGAGTATCCACCTCCATGCCTTCATTTTCTTCTTCTGTGACGATAATATCCTGCATATATTCTTCTTCTTCGCCTATTTATATAGTGACGACTTTCCCATTCTCCTCCATCGACAGTTTGTTGCGCAGTGAGTTCCGTGGGGACATGCATATGGGAGCCATTGCTTGGTTTCCCTTCTTAGGTCTTAGCGTGCACGGTGATTTTGGGATTTCTGCCACAATCCCGACACCTTTTGGAACATCCCCCATAGTTATGGCCTGCACGGCGTCCTCGGCGGTCACTTCTGCTATCTCCATACAATCCTTAGTTGTTTCCATTGTATCTATGCAAAAATCTATCACTTGCGAATTGAGGGGCTTAATCAATGCTCATCTCACAACAATCAGGGTTCTGTTCGACCACTCAATTCACAAATCACCAAGTGTTGTTTGCTAAGCAGCCCTTTGTGTTTTATGGTGCTTTTGGAATTTTAATTCGACTGTTCCCCCCAAATCCAGTTCATTAATGCTCTCTTGGCAGTAGATTTTCCCAAATTTTTCCCATAAATCATGTATTAAATGCATGCTACCCACTCCATTTGGCCTCAAGTTGAGCATCCCATCGTGAATAGTGACTTCAATGGTCACTTTCTAGCCAACCCGCATGGTAGTGCAGCCCCCCATGCATGGTCACAGACCTTGTGACTCTTTGCTTCTGCATGCATCTCCAATATATCGCAGCTCCCAAGAAGAATAGTTTATAGTCCCATGCTTCCTTCCAACTACTTGGAGCACTAAAATTGTCCTTCCCTCGACTAGTTAGGTGGTCACACCACCTATGAAAAGTTTCATCTATCATTCATCATGTTGCCTGGAGAATCTCTACCTTTTACTATTATGGTTGGCATCGCGTACTTTATTACATGCAATGTGCTACCTTGGTCATTATGCTTAGCAATATGTGGTCGACAGCAAGGCATTAGATTGATCAATTTGTGGCAATAGGCCTTAACCCTGTCATCGTGATTGCACACACCCTTCTTTACCATTCTGGTCTTTTTGCCGAGAAAATCTTTCTTTATCTCATCCTCCATCTTCTTGACTTCTGCATCCATCAAAGCACTTTTCTTCCTTAACCGTACCTTTCTTCTTCAAGTTTGTGAAGTCTAAGGTTTCCTTGTTGGATTTCTTCCGTAAGTCCCATGAATTCTGTTTCTTATGGCTGTGTGATCCCTTCTTTCCGGGCTTTGTGAACCATCATATCTACCGGTGCTATTATGTGCAGACTAGGATTTTCATGCTCCATAGGGATTACAACATTCGCTTCATACTTCAGCTTCAAAAGTTCCCACATGGTCAAGGTTTTGCACATGGTCCTATAAGTCTAGAGAACCGCTGGTAGACGTAGGTCCCAGTTAGTTTGTTTCACACTGTGGACCGTGTTCAGTGCTTCACGTACTTTGTCAAAACATTTTGCGTCAATATGCTTTTGTGTGCTTGTTCTTACCATACTTCCTAGTCCCAACCAGAGGGGTCATTCACACCCTTGTATTGCCCACTCCTGCTTTTCGGTCCTGTTTCTTATCATGAGGAGGGTGTGCGTTCGTGCAGGTTGTGCACCATACGCCTATACCCATCTAGAAAGGTGGGCATGTGATATGTTTCTTTCGTGATACTTGACTTCCATCCCCATCTGAGGCTTTCCAAATTGCATGTGCATCATCCTTTTGCATTCGCCCCAGTCCTCAAAACTTCTTTGATGCGTACCCCACCATCTTACGGGCGTAACGTGCAGTACCCATTTCAGAGCATCGAGATACTACTATTCCAGTACTTCTATTTCAAATTTGTTCAGGAAATCATCCACCTCACTCAACCTATCATATAGAGGCAAATATCTTACCTTTGTTTCCACACAATGCAACGACCTTGTCATCATGTTACGGTTGAGCGTGGTTACCTCGTGTAACTGGTTCTACCATCATTCTATTTCCTCATCTAAATCTGAGGTGCAGGAGCTTTCGTGCTCCCATGAGAGTCTACCATTTGTGGTTGGATTTACTCAGTCCTACTCCCACGTGGTTATCTTGTAGATATAGTCTAGAGTGTCATCACTATCATAGTCACGCACTAGCTCTATGTAGCGTGATCCTTCCACAGGGTATAGAGGTACCACTACACATAGTGACTTTTTCTCAAAAATCATCTTGCGCTTATTTAGATTTATCACTGTATTCATGCCAGTGGCCCAATCTATTCCTAGTAGTGTGGGATAGGGTTTGCTGTCATCAACAATCTCTATCACTTCAAAATCTGCTAGTGCGCTCGCACCTTTGATATCTACCATTATTCCCTGCAACCTTCCCATATGTAGGATATTTTGTTGGTTCTCCATTCACAATTGAATAGGAGACCATTTTAGCATAGGCCTGCCCATGCGCTCCCATGCCTTCTTTGGAAGGACGTTCGTGTCCGATCTTAGATCCAAAATCACATGATCCATTTCATATTCCCCAATCTGTGTGGTTAATCTCATCTCTCTTCCTGTTCATGTTGTGTGCTTCCCGAGCTTCTGGACTATGTGTGGTTCTCCTGGCATGGTTCCAACAAATTTTGTGATGAGTTCTTTTAGCCACTTCATAGCTTTGTTGTCATGTAGCAGCTTCATGCATGTCTCCAAAAATGTAGTGAGCATTGATGGGTCCATTTCCGGTTCTAGTTTGTCTTTACTTCCTAAAGTGGAGGCATCCATGAAGCTCTTCTTAGCTTCCATGAATGTTTCCTTAGCGCGGTCTAAATAAAATTCTAGTTCCTTTTTTGGAGCCTTATGAACCCAGGCACTTTCTTTGGGCTGCTTTCCTTTGTCATCTCCTGTCGTGATACCACTTCGAAGCACGATATTTACATTCGGGTCTTCCTCACACAGCTCAGACCTCATAATTTGCAGGTTCTGAGTTTGGGGAGGTTGCAGTGATCCTTTATCGTGCAACCTTGCTATCAACATGGGACAATCCTCTATCTCATGATCAAACTAGGTATAATATAAGCATAATGGTCTCATCGAATTTGTACAATTGAGGGCATAATGCCTTGGTCCTCTGCAATTGTAACATATCAGTTGTCTGCGACCTCTTCCTAGTCCCATTCCACCTTGACCTCATCCACACCCCTGAAATCTAGTGTTCGCCATCCCTACATTTTGATTGAGGGCCCGTGTTTTAGTCTGAACTCTGTAGGTAGGAGTCCAATCCATCATCAGTTCATAACTTCTACATGTGCGCTCATCGTGGCCTACTAACCTCCAGAAATTACATAACAACTGCTGGGAATTATGTGTATACTTCTGTAATAGATGGTAGTTATCTGCAGCATGCTTCCCTCCTATCTGAAAAATCGTGCACCATAATGCATATCTTCGGTCTCAATGGCATTGGTCCTCCTCCCACCAAGTAGTTCGCGAAGACTGGACAATGGTCCTTGTCATGTCCCTGGCCTTTGCACTTTGCGCATCATACATCCTCGTACGCTTCTAGGCAAGCCGTCCTGTCTTGTTTCAAACTCTGCATCTTAAGGCACAAGCTTTTCAACTACACGTGGATCTATTGAACTCCCAGGTTAGGATCTTGTATCGGGGTCTCATGCAGTCTCATCGTGATCTCCAAGGCCTCGGTCTGAGTGGTTAGCTTCTGCTGTGACAATGTGTTCCTTAGATGTGGCATTAGCAATGCTACAAACCATGCACGGTGTTGCCCATCCATCAAGGTCATATTAGATTCACGAATTGTACACTTCAGTCTTTGATCTAGCTCCCAAGGGTCTCGCCTGGAAGCATCACGATTTCCTTAAATCCAATGATCGACTATGTCTATGATTTTCACTTGCTAAAATCCTTGTTTAGTGCAGCTTGGATATCCATGATTCCTGAATTCGGGTTGTCATTGGAATGCTCAATGTACTAGGTCAGTGCGCGATCCTATACAGCGCTGACCAGCATGGCTTTATTTATATTGTCATCTGTGACTCCCTACGCGTCCCATACAACCCTTACCACGAACCAACACTGGTCTAGATCTTCATTCCCTACTCTTTTGAACACTGACAACTTTATCACGCTCTCCATATTGAACAGTGGTGGTGGTGGAGATGGTGTGGGAAAAGACGGGGGTGAAGATGGTGAAACTGGTGGTGGTGTAGGTGGGATTGGTATGTACAGAATTCTTTGCTTTATCAAACTAATCGCATTTCTTGGTGAAACCTTCGCGAGCTGTTCCTCCCTTTCTCGCAGAGGTTAAATCAAGGTGCTAGTTTCTAGTTCTGCGCTACCTTTGTTTCTGTAGATCCTCCCACTTCGCATAGCTCCAAAGATCAATTTACTCACATAACCCGCTATTCACATAGTAGAATTTTAATCCAAGTGTTCAAATATCTAATGTACTTACCTCGTGGTCCTTTGAGGAAGTGTCGTTCCACCTCGATATAGCTGGCTGAAGTATCTAATGCAAACTCAATGATAAATCCTCCTATAATTTAATCGAGCCAGTGATCCAGATTTAAACAGGAATGCAATAAAATACAGAGATAACCATATACACAAAGATGCAGTGGAAATAATGCTTCATTTCATTAATGGAAAATATCGAAATATGTTTACAACCAGAAATGGAAATAAACCAGCTAGGGCGATGGTAGCTTATCTCTGAGAAGAGATGTGGTGGCTACATGCCTCTGAACTGTGTTACAATGAGGCTCGAAGGCCAATTTATTGTTGAGAAACAATGGAAAACCGTTCACATTCCAAAACCTAACCCTAGAAGATGAAACACCAAATTGTGGGCCCCGTTTTGGGTAAATTGGTACGTCAATTTCCCGGGGTCGTAACTTTGGCATATGATCTCCGTTTGACGCGTATGATAGCTCGTTAGAAAGATATATATGAGAACTACCACTTTGGGAAGGGCAACATCGGTCCATGGACCCATGTTGCCCCCAAATTTCCCAAAAAACGTCGTTTAGGGCCTCAAAACGGCTCCGGAAGTTCAGGACCCGAAAAAATGCTAAAAATAGTAAACTGTGCTACAATTTAGGAAACTGGAAAAACTGAAAGAGACAATTGTGGCGTCCAAATGGGATAGGTGGGTGGCCACCAACATCCACCTGGATATTCCTCCCCCCTTAGGAAGCAATGGTCCCCATTGCATTGAGTTCCTCCATCTGCTGAACTTGTCCTGCAATCTCTGATGTGTCCAGTAATGGTGGGAAGCATGGTCGACGATGGTCCACATTGAACAGTCGGTGCAAGCGAAGGAATGGAGGAATGTTGTGCTTCAAAGCATTGTTGTCTGTAGCCTTGGTACTGGTGTAAGGACCATGTCGGAGTGGTCGGAGCTTCTGATGGGCTCTTCTAAGGCGTTCTTTCTGCAGATGTAACCAAACTTTGTCGCCCATCTGAAGCTTATGTGGTACCCTTGCGGGTAAGGAGAAGTTGTTCTTGTGTTCTTTCATGACCGTATCCCTTTGCTGCTACTGCTGCATGGAGGAACCCTTTGCGGGGGTCATGTATGTAGCAACAATCTTCCCCTTACTTTGGGAGCGAACCAGACAAAAAATAAATTTCCTAGTCTATGATATGAGCTTGCTACCTTTCTTAGCAGTGATCAAAGATGTGGCGGTAGGTGGGGCTACCTCCGGTATCCTATATAATGAATCACCCAAAGAAATAATGACAGCGCGAGGCCTTGACTATTGCACAACATGTCGCCTCCACAAGTATGGTTGGCCTAATAGTACATAACAAACATCCAGAGGTGTAACATCACACAATACCTCATCTGTGAAGGGCTTCATGCTGTAGGGAAGGCGGCCTTGCTGGCAAACTTTGAGATCTCATCCTTCATGAGGCCACCTGATACTATACAGCTGTGGGTGTGGTGTAGTCGGTAGGCCCAACCACTTCATGACCTCTACTGAAATGAGGTTCTTTTGGCTGCCACTGTCAACAATGAATTGTAGCGGCGAATCCTTCACCCGCATCTGTGAGTGGAAAAGACGTTCCCCCTCCCCTGGCTCTTCGGGCTCCTTCTTCTGGATCTTGGTAGTAGCAACAGTGGCACTAGGATCCGCATCAATGATTTTCTTCCCTTTGCCATTCCCCTTGTCGGGTTCTGGCTCAGGGTTGGAACATGCATCTGATTTGGAAGCCTTCAACTCGGCCACCAATGACTGCTTGGTCCGACACTCACTTGTGTTATGAGTGGGACTCTTGTGGAACTCACACCACTTTCCTGTGTCCTTCTTGAGCTTCACGATGTTGTTCTTTTCTTGTGGCTTCGAGGGGTTGTCTTGGGTCACCCATCCTTGGCTTTGTCCTTTGGGCTTCGGATTTGCAGATCCAAAGTCTCGCTTCTTCTGTTTGAACGTTTGCTCGATTTTGACAGCGTATCGGTATGCTGTGCCGAGTGAGGAGATTTTCAAGAACTCCATCTCTTCCTGGATGTATCTATGCAGGAAGCCGTGGTATTTGAGTACCAGATGCAGCTCAGAATCTTTGACACCCAACTGTGTGCGAAGGGTATGAAAAGTGTTTGTGAACTCCAACACATCTTGGTCTCGTCCCTGCTGCAGTGTGGTCCATCTGATGTATTTGTCCTCATAGCTTTTGACAGGGTAGGACTGCTCCTTGATGGAATCCCAGAATGAATCCCAAGTGGGTGCGGCTGAAAATAGTGAGCCTGTGCTTTCATCCTTTTGCTCACAGTAGGTTTCCCACCAGTCCTTGACGTGGGGAGCTGCTTTGAGAAGAGCGAAAACAATCTTTTCCCGACTCGAGAATTCATGAACAGAAAAATAACCCTCTAGCAAATTTAACCATTTATCTACAAAATCTGCATCTATCTAACCCTCGAATATGGGGATTTCAAAATTAACTTGTACCTTAAATGGTGTGGCGTTTCCACAGTAGCTGTTGGAAGTTGATGCGTCGCCTCTGGGTAGCCACTGAAGGATCTGCGTAAAGTTATCCATCATCGCGTTCCTTTGCCGCTCGAGCACTTCTTTGAGCAAGATTTCAATAGGATCTCCTGCCCCCTCGTCTTTCTTCTCATCCGCCATGGGAGGCCGTAGGGATTTGCGAGGGTAGTCTTGCAAAGGTTCGACCAGTTCAAGCCCTAACTCCTTATATCCCGACCTCGTTGGGGACATGCAAAGAAAAATAGAGAAAAAGTAGACCGCTCTGATACCACTGATCTAGATTTAAATAGGAACACAATAAAATGCAGAGATAACCATATACACAAAGATGCAGTGGAAATAATTCTTCATTTCATTAATGGAAAATACCGAAATATGTTTACAACCAGAAATGGAAATAAACCAGCTAGGGCAATGGTAGCTTATCTCTGACAAGAGATGTTGCGGCTACATGCCTCTGAACTGTTCTGAACTGTGTTACAATGAGGCTTGAAGGCCTATTTATTGTTGAGAAACAATGGAAAACCCTTCACATTCCAAAACC
>APFE031466411.1:69832-96457 GCA_000404065.3 Pinus taeda | reverse complement strand
CCCCAGATTTCCCAAAAAATGTCATTTAGGGCCTCAAAACGGCTCCGGAAGTTCAGGACCCGAAAAACTGCTAAAAATAGTAAACTGTGCTACAATTTAGGAAACTGGAAAAACTGAAAGAGACAATTGCGGGGGTCCAAATGGGATAGGTGGGTGGCCACCAACATCCACCTGGATCAGCTAGTGATCCACAACGTGCACGATCTTATCTTTTGATGCTTCCAGTCCGCGCACTAACTCTGGAGTCCACATAATAGGTTTGTCCAACCTATACCTTCCTTGACACTCTGTTAGCTTCACGATTCACTCATACAACTCAAAGGGGAAGGATGCAAAGAAAATTTCGTGGATTTTTGTATATTAGTAGAAATCTAATCACTCTTCCTTTGATAATCACATATTCTTGTTTTCCTGCGTTGCAAACTCGTGAATCTTTCTATCCTACCACTCTTCAATTCCTCTCTTTTTCAAATTCCAGTTATATGACATCAAACATCTGTATGTAGATCCTAGTCCTAGCAATAGAACCATTTGTTGGCTTATTGGGGCTTGACCCAAGTTCAGACTTAAGTTAGCCAAAGCAATCCCGGTGCTACTGGCCCTTTCGGCAATAGTCCGTTGAGCGTGGACTGAGGTCTCACCCGAAGTAGTATGGGAGGGTGCTAGAACCAGGTTTCCGCACCTCAAATATGTTTGATGACTTCAAGTGGTCCATGGTTTGACCCTATGCGTAGGTTGCTTTGTGCACTTTCCCGTACTTCGCAGCTTGATATACTACCTTCACACAGCCCTACCCAGGGGCTAAACATCGTGCTCTGCGTTATTACACAAGACCTTGCTAGTATTCCAACGTTAGTGAATTAGCTTTTCCCACTTGAGTGCTTTAAGTATACTTAACAATATAAACTATTCATATAGGTGCACACAATAAATAAACAATATATTTGCAAATTATATCAATCATTCATTAACCCAAGAATAGATAAAATTAAAACAAAACTTCTCTTTATTAATTCCTTCCTTGGTTAAGAATCGACTTTGCCCTGCGTACTCAGCTGCAAGGGTCTGCACAGTTAGCTGCGGACTACTAGGCCTCTGTGCACTCAGTTGTAGAGCCTTCTCCTACTCTATGACCCAAAGACACACTTTACATGCAACTTAATCACTTAGACTTTTTCCTACTTTTTTCTTCTTCTTTTACACTTAAGGCCTCACTCTATTTATACAATCCCATGGTCCGCAGACCATGGGTAGGTCTATCCAGCAAACATTACACCATAAAACTAGGGCAGACAACCCTATGACTCTATCATACTCTCGCACCCCGCACTCGCAATTCATGGAGCTTTACAACAAGATTCTGTCAAAACTTGGGCTTTGAGCCCCAAAACATGCCTTGGGGGGATTGCATGCCCAACAACTGATCCAGCTAGATATTGGTGGCCACCCACCAATTGCACTTGGACTCCCACCACTGTTTCTATTAGTTTTTCAATTTCCTTAATTGTAGCACACTTTACTATCTTTGGTAGTTTTTTTGAGTCTAGATCTTTCAAAGCTATTTTGAGCTTGTAAACAATGTTTTTTTGGAAAAAGGGAAAACATGAGCTATCTTCTCATGTTTGCAGCTAAAATTTGTAGTCCTAAGATAGATATTTGTAACGAAGTATTGTGCACGTCAAATGAAGATTGTATGCCAAAGTTACAACCCTGGTAAGTTGACGTACCAATTTACACAAATGGGGCCCATAGTTTTGGCGCTTCATCTCCTAGGGTTAGGATTTTGGATGTTTAGTATTTTCCATTGTTTCTCAATAATAAATAGGCCTTTGAGACTCATTGTAACACAATTCAGAGGAATGTAGCCACCACATCTCTTCTTAGAGATTAGCTACCATCGCTCGAGCTAGGTTATTTCCATTCTATTTGTAAGCATATTTTAGTTCTTTGATATTAATGAAATAAAGTGTTATTTCTGCCGCATCTCTGTATTTGTGGTTATGAATGTATTTTGATGTATTCATGTTTAATTTCATATTAGTGTTATCTGAGCAGTCTAATATTTCTCTATTTTCTTTGCATGTCCCCAACGAGGTCGGAGTATAAGGAGTTAGGGCTCAAATATGTTGAACCCTTGCAAGATCAACTTCACAAATCCCGACAGCCTCCCATGGCAGATGAAAACAAAGATGAGGGAGCCAGAGATCCTTTCAAAATATTGCTCAAAGAAGCCCCCGAGTGACAAAGGAATGCAATGATTGAAAACTTTTCCCAAATCCTTCAGTGACTACCCACAGGTGACACATCTTCTTCTAGCAACTACTTTGGGAGCACCAATCCCTTTAAGGTACAATTTAGCTTTGAAATCCCCATATTTGAAGCTTTGATAGATGTAGATGTCATAGATAAATGGTTAAATATTCTAAAAGGATATTTCATGGTTCATGACTTTTCCAACCAGGAAAATGTTACTTTTTCACTCCTGAAAATCACTCCCCACATCAATGACTAGTGGGAGACCTACTGCGAGAAGAGGGACAAGAGTGAACACTCACTTTTCTTAGCCGCACCCACTTGGAATTATTTTTGAGATTCCCTCAAGGAGAATTATTACCTTTTTAGGAGCTATGAAGATAAATACATAAAGTGAACCATGTTACGGTAGGAAAGAGATCAAGATGTGCCAAAGTTCAAAAATATTTTTCATATCATTTGCAAAAAGTTGGGTATCAAGGATTCCGAGTGTAATTTGGTACTCAAGTTTCGCTGCTATCTACATAAGTACATATACAACAAGATGGAATTCCTGGACATCTCCTCACTTGGTACTGCCTATTAATACGCTATCAAGAATGAGCATAAATTTAAACTAAAGAAGTGAGACTTTGGATTTGTGAATCCGAAGAAAAGGAAAGGCTACCCCCAGCTGTAGAATAAAGGACAAAGCCTAGGTGGGGTGACCCAGGACAACACATTGAAGCTACAAGCAAAAAAAAACACCACAAAGAAAAATAAGGGCATGGGTAAATGGTTTGAGTTCCATAAGAGCCCCACTCACAACACAAGTGAGTGTTTGGAAAAGCAGTCACTAGTGGCCAAGATGAAGGCTTTGAAATCAAATGCATTATCTAACTCAGAGTTAGAACCGAACAAGGGGAATGAAAAAGGGAAGTATCTTATTGAAGCAGACCCTAGTGCCACTATGGCCACCACCAAGATCCATACAAATAAGCTTGAAGATACAAAGGAGGGGGAGCATTGTTGACTTGATGGGCCCTAAACCAAGTTCAAAGTTAGTGCGGCAACCAACAAAACCCTAAACTGCTAGCCCTTTCGGTAACAAGCTACGTAGCGTAGGCTACAGTATCACTCGAAGTAGTATTGGGGGATGACAGAACCAAGCTTCTGCATCCAAATGTCTGTGTGATGGGCTCCTACGTCTTCTAGGGCTTAGCTTTGTCTTCGTGAACCCTAACCCTTCTTAAACAGTAAATTACAGTACTTCATATAAACATAAGCTATATCTTCATGAAGGTCTTTAAACATTGATAACATCAACAAATCTTACTAATCTACCACTTTTGCACATAAGATAAGCATTCATTCATATAACATGTAATACAAAGTGAAAATACACTGAAAACCACTGAAGTAAAAATAGGTACACAAATGCACAATTATATCTTTATTAGATGTATTCTTTCAAGTACAAACTCTTTTTCCATGTGCAATCAGCTGCAGGGGCCCATGAACTTAGCCTGCAAACTTACCAACGTCTCTAGGAACTCACCTACAGGAGCCTTCCCCTTCACCTAAGTACATGAAACATACCTCCCTACCTTAGCTTACTTGCCCAAAACAAAGATCTTCTAGTTATGACTTTCTTCTAGATTCTCTATGACCCTTATATATATATTCTTTTCTTTTACAATTCCATGGTCCGTGGACCATGGGCAGGTCTCAAAAATTCTTATCTCCTAACAACCTAAGGGACTAAATCTCCTTTGAATCTTCTTATCTTCACGCTTTGCTTCCTCAAATCATGGAAACTTTACATTTGTACAAAAAGTAAGTACCAAAACATGACCATAAGGGACCCTATCCCAATAGGCCCCCAACACAATTTCGTGACTCGTCCTTGAGTCACTCAGTTGGTGCTTTGATATTCACATGGAGTTCATGGAACTCCAACTTCAAAACCTACAGGTCAGTTCCCTACATAGCAGCATGCTGCACTTCCTCGACCTGTTTGGACCTGCAACTCACGCAGGTCTTGTTGAACCATTCCCAAATCCTGTTGGTACTATTCCTTGAAGTGGCTCCAAAGTTTAGAGGTTGTGTCATGAACCATATCACGGATTTCATTTAAGTACCCCTTGGTGAGGACTAAAGGGGTCACCTCGGCTGATCAGTCAAACTTTAGTTTCTTCCATGGCCCCATAGATGTCTTCTTCTGTCGCTTCTTTACCACAAAGGGGGTTCCCTGCTCCTTGCCCCCTCATTCTTCTTCTTCTTCTATTTCTTCTTAGTTCAGTGTTCATTGTGTATTAGACTCTTCAACATCGATGTAGGTATGCAACGTTTTCATTGTGCGGGATGCTCATTCTTTGTCTTCCACTTCCTTTTCTCTATCCGCAATGTCTTTCCATTGCGCAACTTTCTCCCAGGCAACAGCCTTCTGGGCTTCCTTTTGTTTCTCTACTGCAACCATCTGTGCGGTGGTATCCTCCGCATCCTTGCCTGTACTTATGCCTACATCTGATGGGGTTAGCCATTCAGGTGGCCATTTGGCCATGATCTCTGTGACATCTTCCTCATCAACCAAGTAAGGAAACTTGTACCATATCTTCTTAGGATCCCTCCTTGCATGAACATGCAAGTTGTGGAAATCTGACTTGAATTCAGTGAGGGGCTCATACTGGGCATATAGTGTGGGTGACAACCTCAGCCTCTAGCTAATCACCATCTGCAGATCCATTTGAAATAGGACGCATAATATTTTCGCCTCTGTGACTTGCATAGGGTCCTTGGTATCCCAGAGCAAAGAGAAATTCATTGCCTCTGGAAGGTCCATCTCTTGTTGAGGAAATTGACTATCCTTGGGCATCTGCCATGCCATCAAAGCAATCAACAATAGTAACCAGGCACAATGAAACACCTTGCTATCCTCTTGGGCCTCCCGATATTTCTATAAGAATTCATTGCACAAGTACTAAGCCTAGTTGTACTGCACTCCCTTAGCGCATTGTGTAGCCAAAGAGATGACTGGTGCGAGAACTTCGTCTGCATGACAATTATCATGATCTTTTAGGCCAAGATCTGCACGAAAAAATGTACCACAGGATCCGTGATATAGCAGATAGAATATCTGCACGACTTCTTTATTAGCCTGAACTCACTTTTCATCTAGTCTACGAGTTTCTTCTCCTAAGTCTTTCCTCCAAACACTTCCATTGGATCCATGCCTTAATATGGTAGCAAGGTGATCCGTTGGATCAACATGTCCGTAATGGGGATGGTTTCTCCTAGCCAGAGACACCCATCATGGAATAATGTGATAAATTTCCGCACACACATGTGTTTATATTGGTGTGGCTGAAATGTGGCACCCAGAGCATATTCAGGAGCCTCGTGGCCCCAACACTAGCGGCCCAATTCATCAGCTCCAACCACGTAACCTTCGATGCTTCACAATATATCTTGGATAGGTATTTGGTTAGTGCCAACTAAGGGAACTTCTCATGATCCACTAAGTTCCAATTGTCCATTTTCAGGGTTGGTATGCAGGCCAACAACGAGCCCTCAAACACCACCTTCTCCAGCAAGAGTGGCATAGTCACCAAGAATTTGGAATTGTCTATATCTTTAGGCACTTTAGTTATGGCCTTGCACGATGGATATACCTCGGTAGCCGAGTGATCGGCTCACCCTCCTCAGCATCAATCTCCTCGATACCTTCACATAGTTCTTCTTCACTTAAGTACTTCAGCTCCTTTGGTTGTTGTGACTGATCCATGTTCCCTTTTTGGTGGACTTCCGTGGGGTTTTTCTGTAGTTACTGCCTCACCAGGACCTGCTAAGGTTTCTTCTACTTCTTATTAGTCGCCTTTGACGCAGAAGGTTGCGATACTGAAGGCTTAGGTCAAGGAGACCTAGGTATCATAGTCAGTAATCTTGTAGGGACAGATGGTGCTACTTCTGTCTCAGGGGGAGTTGTAATCATCTTGACCACAAAATAGTCTGAGAGAAATTTAGGTACGTCAAACAACCCTAGCTGTGAAAAGAACTCCTCCAAATCTAGCTCAGACATATAGTTTACCTCTTGGAACAAAACAAGGCGAAGAAGCTCAATATCAGCTCTTAGGAAGAAAAGTGTTTGAATTTTGAGCAGAAAGTCATATTTATAGATGATTTTGAATTCGAACCCAACCATTCCCTCCAATTTTTGATCATTAATGCATCTTTGGCAGTAGATTTCAAAAGATATGCTACATAAATGCATCTTTCCCGCCTCTTTCAATGGAAATTTTCCCATCCAATCATCTACAGTGCTTCCAATGGTTATTTGTCAGCCGGGCTACATGACACCCATCCTCATGGCGTACCTTCTTTTGCACAGCTCCCCTCTGCACCTTACTTCCATCCATCGCATAGCCCTCTTGCTTCACCTTTCCCACTTTTGGGTAGTGTAATTTAGAGTCTTGTACTTCCTTACAGTTGCTTGGAGTACTAAGTCTATCCTACTATCATATAGTCATTGCATAGGACCAGGGTCACCCTATACAACTTCAATTGATTGCCATTGACTTTGTCTGGAAACAATTCCCCATTCATTTTTGTGAGCTAAACTGCGCCACCATCTATAATTTGTTTCATGACATAAGGGCCTAACCAATTCATTTGAAACTTTCCCAGGAATTTTGTAAATTTTCTGTCATATAGTAAGAACCCATCATTAACTTGGAAGGTGCATTGCTTTATATGGCGATCATGCCATGCCTTTTCATGATCCTTTTGCACCTATTGATGAAATCCTGTTAGAAAACGATCTTCTTCCTACTAGCTGTGTGAGACACTCCTCCATAGTATCACAATCAACCATATTTGTCATTGCTGCAATCCATAGAATTGGCATAATGTATTCCATGGGATCTACAACCTCTAACCCTTATACTAGCCGGAAAGGGATTTGGCTTGTCAAATTTTTACAAGTGGTCTTATACACCCAAAGGACTGCTAATATGCACACATCTTAGTCATTCTGCTTTGCGTTTCAAACCTTTGCCAAGGTGCTCCCTAAGATTTTATTGAAGGCTTCTACCATACCATTAGCTTGAGGGTGATATGGTGTACTATTATGATGATATACCTAGAATTCCTCAAGCATCAAAACGATTGTTTCATTTAGGAAGTGCATGCCCCTATCACTCATCAAGATCTTAGGGAAACCAAACCTGGATAAAATAAAATCAAAGATGAACTTTGAAATGGTAGCTACACTACAGTGTTTTAATGGTTGTGTGTCCACTCATCATGTCAAGTATTTAGTTGCTGTAATAATGTATCGTGCCCTGGTCTTTTTCCCTGGTGGTTGAATTGGACCCAAAAATTCAATCTCCCATTTATCAAATACCTGCAAGGTTATTTGCAAATTTAATGGAAAATCATCCCTTCGTAATAGTCTCCCCATCCTCTGACAAGCATCGCATGCCCTAGAATACAACTTTGAGTCCTTATGTACCAATGGCCACCAAAGTCCTCCATGTAGGATCTTCTGCACAGTCGCTCTGCCTGCATAATGACCTCTTGCTACTCATGCATGCATTTATGCAAGAACTCGTAGTTGTTCGTACTTTGGGACATACTTGTGCAGTATCTTATCAAAGCCCATTTTGTATAAGTGTCCAATGATCATAGAGAAGTCAGCTGCACAGAACAGTAATTCCTTCTTCTCCTGTGTTGAATATCTTTTCGAGGTTGTTCCTATAGACAAAAATTGAATTATATTGTCAAAGTGATCTTCTGCGACATGAATAGAAAAGAGTTACGCATCAGGAAGCCCTTCTTCAAAACATGTAGGTTCATCACCAGTCTCAATCCTGGATAGGTGATCAGGACTTGTATTTAGTCATCCTGGCTTTATGATCACCTCAAAATCATACTCCTAGAATAGAAACAACCATCTACAAATATTCCCCCCCAACACAGGCTTATTGTTAGGTATTTTAGAGAAGAATGGTTTGTATACATTTTGAAGTGTGTGCCTAGCAGATAGTGATGAAATTTCGGTAGCGCGTACACCATCACCAATCCTTTGCACTCAATAGTTGAGTAGTTCTTCTCTGCCTTAAACAATTTCCTACTCACAAATGTTAGAGGATGATCAATATCTCCTTCACCTGGTTGGGTCAGCACCGCACCTAACGCAATACATGGTGCATCCACATGAACATGAAGCTCCTTTTTCCAATCCTAGAACACCAGAATAGGCACGGTGACCATTTTTCCTTCAAAATGTCTAAACGGGTATATCAATCTTTGTCCCAATAGAATTTTGCATCCTTCTTCAACAACTTATCTGTTGGCATAGTTATCTGTGCGCAGGCCTTGATAAACTTCCTATAATACCCTAGATGGCCCAATGTTGTACGCAACTGTATTACATTCTTTGGTGCTTCCAAATGAATAATGAAATCTATCTTGGAAGGGTATACCATCAAGCCCTTCTTGCAAACCAAATGACCCAACAATATTCCATACGATGCGGAGAAGATACACTTTTTCAAGTTAAGGGAAATCTGATGTCTTCAACAGGTATCCAACATGAGGCACAAACTAGCAACATGGTTCTTGACCAACCCAAACATAGTCCAATCATCAAAGTAGACTTCTAAAAATTTGTGAATAAATTCCTTAAAAGACACAATTACCACTTTGGAAAAGATTGCAGGGGCATTCTTCAACCTAAAAGTCATTACGGTATATTGAAAACAACCCCATTTCGTCATGAAGGTGTTCTTACTTTGATCCTCCAGTGCGATCTTGTTCTGATGGTACCTCGAGAATCCATCAGTGAATGAGTAGGCTTCCTGGCCTCCAACATTCTCCAGTACCTCATCAATAAATGGTGCAGGGAATGGGTCATGGACACGTGCATCATTCAACTTCCTCAGGTTGAAGCATATCTAAATTTCATCCTACTTCTTATTTTCTTAGACTACCATGGGACTTACCCAGTCCAATTCCTCCACAGGTTCAATGATCCTAGCTTCCAACATCTTATCTAGCTCTTTGTGCACCTTTTCTTCATATTTGTGATTTAATTGATAGGGATGCTGCTTTACAGGCTTCGCGTTTGGCTTCAAAGTAATTTTCATGATGCCCAAATCCCCTACTATCCCCTTTAGATCAGAAAACTTGGTGGGAAAAAATTCCTGATACTCACACAACAACTCTACAATGTTATCAAATGTATCTTCATCACAATAGTCACCTGTCCTAGCAAAATTCAGCTCCGAGTCCGATGCAATATTCACCTACTTAGTCTTTAAAGGCTCTGATATATCAGGGATTACTACTTTGGGTCCCGCGACCTTGCTTTGTTATTCAGACTCAGAAATATTGATGTTTCTGGGGTCGTCTTTCCTTTCTTCTATAGTTACAGTATAACATTCCAGTGAATGGCGAAATTGGGTATTCCAATCTGGATGAACCTATGCTATCGGTTCCTCAAGTATTTTAAACATCACAACTTTGATTTCTTGGAGTACCTCAACAATACACTCAAGGCCATTTTCAAAGATGAATGTCAACATGAAACTTTCCTTTAGGGTATCCCATGTCGCAGCTCAATTTATAGATACCAGTTCATCAAGATGGTATCCAAAGTGTGGCAAAAGATGTGAACCCATTCCAGCTACAGTTCTCCATGCCTTAGTCTATCATGCCAAATGTTCGTGCGAATCATCATTTCCTATGTATTTCTCCTTCATATGGGTATTAGCATACACAAACATTTGCTTCATCATTCGCCTGCATTATTTCCAATCGGTGAAGTTGTCCTTATGTGTACCCCATGACTGGGTAGGTGTAACATGAAGTGCCAAATCTAGCAATCGAAATCGATGCTCTTCTAGAACATATCCTTTGAATTTTTCAAAAAATAAATTAACATCTTCTAAACCATCATAATAAGGTAATTTCCTTACCTCAGTGGATATGCATCGAATCGAATTCATCAACATGTTACAATGCAGTGAGGAGACTTCGTGTAATCAATTATGCCAACGCTCAAGCTCCTCATCAGAATTTGAAGTGTAGGAACTATCCCTATCCCAGGTGATCCGTCCATCCACCATAGGGTTGATTCAGTCCTCATCATGCATAGTGATCTTATAAATATGATCAAGATAATCATCCTCTTCATAATCACGGATTGGTTCAGTATATTGTGCACCTTCAATTGGATCCAATGGAACAATGGCCCCGAAGCTCCTTTCTTTCGAATGTCATTTGTGCTTTTTGATATTAATAATTGCATCCATATAAAAGGCCCAATCAATACCTAGTAGTGCAGGGTAAGGGTTACTATCATCAACTATCTCGATCACTTCAAAATCGTCTAGGGCACTCACTCCTTCAATATCTGCCATGACCCCATATAGGTGACCATAGGAATGATCTTTTGCTGGTTTTCCATGCATAGCTAGATAAATGACCATTACAGCACAAACCTACCCATTCTTTCCCATGTTTTCTTCAGCAGAAAATTCATATCAGATCTTAGATCGAGAGTTATCTGGTCCATCTCATACTCCCCAGCTTGCGCAGTTAGTCACATCTCGCTACCTGTTCACTTCTTGCTTTTTCCTACTTTGCATACAACATGCTATTATGAAGGATTTCTAATATTACCTATACAATTATCAAGCAGCTTGTGTAGCCCTTCTATCTCGTAGGAGCTTAATACAAGTCTTCAAAAATGTTGCTAACAATGAAGGTTCTACATCTTGTGCACTATTGTTTTCACCAAACTTCTCCTGACTTCCTAATGTAGAGGCTTCTGTGAAGCTCTTTTTAACTTCCATAAAGGTTTCCTTTGCATAGCTTAGATCGAACTCCACTTCCTTCTCAACACCTTTGCGTAGCCATTTTTTAGCCTCTGGCTACTTTCCCTTATATTCTCTTGTGGTTATACCACTTCATGTCACGATGTTGATGCTAGGCTCCTCTTCGAGAGGCTCTGCTTTCATCATTTCGATATTATGTGTAAGTGGTTGAGCTTTAATTTCTTGCATCTTTGCTATAAGTACTGGGAAATATTCTATGACATGGTCGAATTGCCAACAATAATAACAGGAGGAGTGCATTGGATTCTAACAATCATGTGCAAAATGACCCGCCTCTCCACAATTATAACAAATAACTTGTTCATGAATGCTTCCAACTCCTCCTCCTGCTCCTCCTCTTCCTCGAACTTGGAATCATTTGCATCATGCACCTATGATTTGATCTTGAGGCCGATTTTCCACCTTTATTCTCTATGTAGGGGTTTGTTCCATCATTAGTTCATAGCTCTGGCAGTTGCGCTTATCATGCTTGGCTGATTTACAGAAAGTGGAGAACAAACTTTATGGAGTTTTTACAAACTTCTGCAGGAGATGACAGTTATCAGTCACGTGTTTCCTAGACATTTGATAGATAACACACCATAAGGATACTACTATACTCAATCCAACGGTGTTTTCTGGCTTCAGGGGGACATGACTTCCCACAATAAGGTAATTCTAATAGAATGGATAGTGGTCCTTGTCATGACCATGACCCTTATATTTCAGACACCAAACTTCTGTGCGCACCTCGGGATGGACTTCCTTTCCCTTCTTAAGACTCTGTAACTCCATGTGCAAGTTGGCTAGTTGTGAATGTATCTATTGTACCCCCATATTTGTATCCTGCATAGGTGAAGCCTCCATTCTCATGGAAATCTCCAAGGCTTCAACTTGCATTCCTATTTTATGGTGCGATATTGGTAATATCAGATGAGGTAGGAGCAAAGCAATGTACCAGTCTCTATGTTGATCATCTATGATTATCATGTTAGCCTGCTGAATCAAAAATTTCAGTCTTTGATCAAAGTCCCATGTAAAATTGTTCACCCTCCGATGAATCTCTTTAAATTTTGTTACTTACTGGGCTTGTGATTTGGGTTTCTTAAACTCATTACTCAACGCTTGTTTGGTTTCTAGAAAAGTCGTGTTGGGTCTTTCTGAGAAAAACTTGATACACCAACTCAATGATCTGTCTTGTAGCATTGTGACTAGATGTTCTTTCTTGATGTCATCATCAGTAAACTGTTGTGCCTTCCATACAACATTTTCAATGAACCAAAATTGCTTAGGGTCTTTAGTCCCCAGAACCTTAAATACAAGAATCTTCATTATGTTGGCCATGTTAAATGATGAAGGAGGTGGAGGTGAAAGCATAGGTGTGTGGGGTGGAGGTAGAGGTGGAGGTGGAGTGGATGGGTGAGGTATCCCTTTGATACCCTGGGTCATGATATCCAACACGCTTCATCGTCACTACCAGATGATATTAATAATATACTATATTTAGAGCCTGAGTCTATGTTCCTTCTGAATGCTCTCCCACTTTGCATAGTCCCAAACATTAATCTAAAGGCAAAACCCAATTTTCAAACAATAACATCTTAATCCAGGTTTTCAGGGATTTCAGGCACTTACCTCTTGGTCCCTTGAAGAACATGCTCTCTTCTTCACTATAACTGGTGGATGTATTGATCGTGAATTCAGTAATGAATCCTCCCAGAACACTATCAATCTAGTGATCGACAACTTGCACGATTTTGTTTTATGAAGCCTCGAAGCACTTCACTTGTTCTGGGGTCCACGTAATAGGCTTGTCAAGATTCCACATACCCTAACTATCCACCAATTTGGACAACCACTCATGCAATTCACAGGGGCAAGAGCAAAATAATATCTCGTGTTCGTCTGTGAATAGGCATTTATTCAACCACTCTTACTTTGACAGGGGCAGATTCCTATTCTCCTTAGCTACAAATGCATGCAGTTTATGATCTATCAACTTTTTGATTTCTTTCTTAGCGGGGAACCACTTATCACACATTCCTTAGATAGATTCTAGCCCCGACAATAGAACCATTTGTTGGATTGATGGGCCCTGGCCTAGGTTCAAAGTTAGTTGCACCAATCAACAAAACCCTAAATTATTGGCCCTTTCAGCAACAACCTACATAGCACAGGCTACAGTCTTACTCAAAGCAGTATTGGGGGATGACAAAACCAAGTTTCTACATCCAGAGGTTTGTGTGATGGGCTCCTATGGCTTCTAGGGATTAGCTCTATCTTCATGAATCCTAACCCTTCCGAAACAATAAATTTGAGTACTTCATCTAAACATATTCTATATCTTCATGAAGGTCTTCAAACATTCATAACATCAACAAATATTATTAATCTACCACTTTCACACATAAGATAAGCACTCATTCATATAACTTGCAATACAGAGCGAAAATGCAGAAAACTATTGAAGTAAAAATAGGTACACAGATGCATAATTAATGGATCAAAATCGTCTTTATTAGATGTACTATTTCAATTACAAAGTCTTTTTCCCTGCGCACTCAACTACAGGGGCCCACACACTTAGCTTGTGGACTTACTAAGGTCTCTGCACACTCAGCTGCAAGAGCCTTCCCCTTCGTCCAAGTAGAGAAAATAGATTGCGCTGCCTTAGCTTACTTGCCCAAAACAATGATATTCTAGTTATGGATTATCTTCTAGACTTGCTATAACCCTTCTATGTATATTCCTCTCTTTTAAAATACCATGGTCTGTGGACCATGGGAAAGTCTCAAAACGTATTATCTCCTAACAACCTAAGGGACTAAATCCCCTTTGAATTTTATTATCTTCACGCTCTGCTCCCTCAAATTGCGAAGATTTTACATTTGTACAAAAAGTAAGTACCAAAACTTGACCCCAGGGGAACCTATCCCAACAAGCGCCTCTTCCACTCCTAGACATGGGTGAAGGGTTCTCTGCTATAGTTCATTGTCAACAATGGGAGCCAAAAGAACCTCATTTTAGCAGAGGTCATGAAGCGACTAGGCTTATCAACTACAACACACCCACAACCAGACACGATCGAGTGGCTTCACCAAGGGAAAGATCTCCGCGTCAACCAACAATGCCACCTTCCCTACAACATCAAGCCCTTCCCAGATGAGGTACTGTGTGATGTTTCTCCTATTGAAGTTTGTGATGTATTATTAGGACAACCATACTTGTGGAAGTGACATGATATTCATGAGTCTAGACCCTACACTTTTATTATTACTTTGGGAAATAAGTTGTACTGGATACCAGAGGTAGCACCACCTACCACCATCTCTTTGATCACTATGAAGCAATGCAGTAAGATCATTTCCCAAATTGGAAAATTTGTTTTCCTTATGATTCTCCCTCAGGGAAAGAAGAAGTTTGTGGCCATGGCCTCCAAACAAGACTCCTCTGCATGGTAGCAACATATGGATAAGGTCGCAGAGGAGTACAGGGACATCTTCACCTTTCCCTTAGGGGTACCTCTACACTACTAGGTCAAGCACTCCATTGATCTTACCCCAAGTGTGTTGTTTCCCAATGGACCAATCTTTTGATGCTCTATTATGGAGAATGAAGAAATCAAGAGGTAGATTTAGGAGTTGTTACAGAAAGGGCACATTAGGCCAAGTTCGTCACCTTGTTGGATCCTGACCGTATTGATACAGAAGAAGGATGGGACCTTGAGACTATTTATAGACTATTGGGCAATGTACAAGATCACTATCCTGAATAGGTATCCAATCCCATAGATTGATGACCTTCTGGACCAGCTCAAGGGGGGGAATATTTCAACAATATTGCCTTGAAGTTTGGGTAACACCAAGTACCAATTGAGTCCTCTGATGTGTGGAAGACTGCCTTAAAATTTAAGCAGGGCCTTTTCAAATGGCTAGTCATGCGTTTCAGGTTAACGAATTCCCCTGAAACCTTCATGAAACTGATGGAAGACATCTTGTGAACCTTCACCAACTCATTCGTGGTGGTATATTTGGATGACATCTTGATCTTCAACCAAAGTTGGGAAGAGTACCTCCACCATATTCGACAGGTCCTCCAAACTTGCGACAACAGATTATGTGTGCCAATTTGGAGAAATACACTTTTGGTATGACTCATGTTCAATATCTAGGGTACATCATTGATGAGTGGGGTGTGCATGTGGAATCAACCAAGACATAAGGCATTCAGGATTGGTCAGCCCCAACCATTTTAGTAGAGCTCCAAATATTTCTAGGTCATGCGAATTTCTATTGCAAGTTCATGTTGGGGTTCTTTCATATCACTTGGCCTTTGAGTCAAGTCACCAAGGGCATAGTGAAAGAAAGGTTATTTTCGTTTGAATCCCAATAGAAGGCATTATTTAAGTTGAAGCATCACCTATGCTCTACACCATTTCTCACATTACCATACCTGCAACAACCATTTGATATCTAGAAAGATTCCTCTGACTAACCTATTGGTGCAGTTCTTACTCAACAGGGGCATCTAGTGGCATTTCATAGTGAGACACTTTAAAACACCATCTGAAAGTATCCCACATATGACAAAGTGATGTATTTCATGGTGCATGCCAACTGACAATGGAAGCATTACATTCTGGGAAAGGAAATGATTATCCACATAGACTACCGAACCTTGTAGTTCATACAGACATAAGGGAAGTTGCAGAATGATCGCTATCAGAAATGGTCGATATACATGAAACAATTCTATTTGAATATTAAGTACAAGAAAGGAAGAATCAATAATTTTGTAGACTACCTTAGCCGACTGTCAGTCATGGAGTTGACCGCTGTGCTCAAATCTTGTGGGCATGAGACTTCGAGGTTGCGCATATGTACAAGAGTGATCCAGAATTGTCCAACACATACTAGACGCTCTTGGCAGGTAAGAAAGTTTCAATTTTTCACCTCTAGTATACACTGTTATGTCACCTAGGACACCTTTGTGTTCCTTCAAGTGAGTGTTCTAAGATGATTTGGGAGATGCGATATAGTAAGGTTGCTAGACACTTCGTAGTAGAGAAAATAGTGGTAGTGTTGCAGAAGTATTTTTATTGGCCGAACCTTTGACATGATGTTGGGAAGTAAATCAGATATTGTATTGTATGTGCTATTTCCAAACTAAATATCAAGAAGTAAGGCCTATATAATCCTCTACCTAATCCTATTCAACCTTGGGAATCCATATCCTTGGATTACATGTCAAGCCTTCCCTCTACTAAGCATGGAAACAACTGTGTTTTTTTGGTCATCGATAGATTCTCTAAGATGGCCATTCAGGCACCCTGCAAGAAAAGTATCACAGTAGAAGCCACTACTAAGCTCTTCTTTGAATGAGTATGGGTACACTTTGGGATCCCATAGTCCATTATATTAGATCGAGATAGAGGTTCCTAAGACATTTTGGTCAAGTCTCGGGTCAATTATGGATACCAAGCTCACGAAGTCCGTGACTTTCCACCCCGTAACTAATGGCCAAATAGAGCTCATCAACATGATGATTATACACATTCTGCACATGTACAACTGGAAGCATCCACACACATGGAATGAAAGCCTCCACTATGTACAAAAAAACTATCACAAATCTCTCCATAACTCAACTGGACACAACCCCTTTCAGGTGGGGTTGGGATTCCAACCACTATGTACAATTCATGTGGCCATACCATTTGTAGCTATTTAGGCAGCTTTGGCCCATATCTAGTCGGACAATGAAAGGGCTAAAAGATTCATTGAGCACATCCAAAACATCCACCAAAAGGTCCATGACATATTGGACAAAGCCAATGATAAGTAAAAATATCGACATAATCAGCATCAGGTGCCACACACGTTCCAGATGGGCGACAAAGTTTGGCTACATCTATAGAAGGAGTTCCTTGTTAGGCCCCATAGTAAGCTTCGACCGCTTCGATATGGGTCATACACCATCACCAAGGTTGTATGGGACATTGATATCAAGCTCAAAATTTTGTCATTCCTTGGCCTTCAGCCATACTTTCCACAATTAGTGGACACATTCAACATTGTGAAACAACTCACACCAACAAAGTTAAAACTAAACTGCATGGAACATGCCACAACTGATCAGATCATTGACACATATCAAGAACACTTGCCAAAAAAATATCCAACTGTATTGGGTTGTCAAAGCTAGCCAACTCCTACACCAAGGCAAGTGGCTTACCAGGGACCAAATTTAGAAGAAGATTCCCCATCTCATTGAGGCACTCAACGCAATGGGAAAAGTTGCTTCCTAAGGTGGGAGGACTAATCTAGGTGGATATTGGTGGCCACCCACCTATTCCACTTGGATCTCCACCATTGTTTTTGTTAGTTTTTCAGTTTCCTTTTATGTAGAAAAGTTTACTATTTTGGCAGTTTTTGAGGACCTGAACTTCCGGAGCCGTTTTGAGGCCCTAAAAGACATTTGTTTGGAAAATGGGAAAACTTGATTCTTTAATTAATATATTTAGCTGAAAGTTGTAGTCCTCATATATATATTTCTAATGAGATATAATGTGCATCAAACATAGATCGTATGCCAAATTTATGACACCAGGAAGTTGATGTACCAGTTTACCCAAACGGGGCCCATAATTTTGGCGCTTCATCTCTTAGGGTTAGGTTTTTGGATGTTTAGGGTTTTCATTTGTTTCTCAATAAAAAATAATCCATTGAGCCTCATTGTAACATAGTTCAAAGGCATGTATCCACCACATCGCTTCTTAGAGATAAGCTACCATTGCCCGAGCTAGTTTATTTCCATTCTATTTGTAAGCATATTTCAGTTCTTTGATATTAATGAAATGAAGCGTTATTTCTATTGCATCACTGTGTTTTTGGTTATATCTATATTTTGTTGCATTCATCTATAACTTTGGATCAGTGGTATGAAAGTGATCTTGTCTTTCTCTATTTTCTTTGCATGTCCCCAATGAGGTCGGGTTATAAGGAGTTAGGTCTCGAACTAGTTGAACCCTTGCAAGACCAACCTCACAAACACAAACAACCTCCCATAGCAGAAGAAAATAAAGACAAGGGAGTAGTAGATCCTGTCAAAATATTGCTCAAAGAAGCCCTTGAGTGACAAAGGAACGTGATAATGGACAAATTTTCCTAGATCCTTTAGAGGATACCCACAGGAAACACATCTTCTTCCAGTAGCCACTTTGGGAAAACCACTCCCTTTAAGATACAAGTTAACTTTGACATCCCCTATTTGAAGGTCAGATAGATGGAGATGCCATAAATAAATGGTTAAATATGTAGAAGGATATTTCTCAGTTCACGACTTTTCCAACAAGGAAAAGATTACTTTTTCACTCCTCAAAGCCACCCCCCATGTCAAGGACTAGTGGGAAACCTACTGCGAGAAAAACGAGGAGAGTGAACCCTCACTATTTTGAGCCACACCCACTTGGAGTTAATTTTGAGACGTCATCAAGGAGAAGTATTACATTATTGGGAGCTATGAAGATAAATACATAAAGTGCACCATATTGCGGTAGGTAAGGGATTAAGATATGCAAGAGTTCATAAATATTTTTCATACCCTTCACAAAAAGTTGGGTATCAAGGATTCTAAGAGGAATTTGGTACTCAAGTTCCACGTTTGTCTACAAAAGTACAACCAGGAAAAGATGGAATTCCTGGACATCTCCTCGCTCAGCGCTGCCTATCAATACACTATCAAGATTGAGCATAAATTTAAATAGAAGACGTGAGACTTTAAATATGTGAACCTGAAGCAAGGGAAAGGCACCCCCAAGCTATAGAACAAAGGAAAAAAGGAAGACAGGGCTACCCAGGACAACCCTCTAAAGCCGCAAGAAAATAAAAACACCACGAAGACAAAGAAGGACATGGGTAAATGGTGTGAGTTCCATAAGAGCCCCACTCACAACATAAGTGAAAGTTGGGCTAGGTAGTCACTGGTGGCCAAGCTGAAGGCTTCTGAATCAGATGCAACTTCAGATTCTAAGTCAAAACATGAAGAGGGGAATGATAAAGGGAAGTAGAATATTGATGCAAAACCTAGTTCCACCATGGCTACAACCAATATCTAGAAGAATGATCCTAAAGATCGAGAGGAGGGTGAGCGCCTCTTCCACTCCTAGATGTGGGTGAAGGGCTATCCATTGTAGTTCATTGTTAACATCGGGAGCCAAAAGAACCTCATTTCACCGGAGGTCGTGAATCATTTAGGCCTATCGACCATAGCACACTTACAGTCATACACCATCGAGTGGCTTCACCAAGGGTGAGATTTCCACATCAACTAGCAGTGCCACCTTCCCTACAACATCAAGCCCTTGATAGATGAGGTAATGTGTGTTGTTTCTCCTCTTGAATTTGTGATGTATTATTAGGTCAACCATACTTGTGGAAGTGACATGCTGTGTATGATTCTAGGCCCTGCACTATTATTATTACCTTGTGCTATAAGTTATATAGGATACTGGAGGTAGTGCTACCTGCCACAATCTCTTTGATCACTATAAAGCAATGTAGTAAGATCATTTCCCAAACTGGAAATTTTGTTTTCCTTATGATTCACCCTTAGTGAAAGAAGAATATTATGGACATGACCTCCAAATAGGGCTCCTCCGCATGGGAGGAGCAGATGGATAAAGTCGTGGAGGAGTACATGTACATATTCACCTCACCTATAGGGGTACCTCTACATTGTTTGGTCAAGCACTCCATTGGTCTGACCATATGTGTGTCGTTGCCCAATGGATCAATCTAATGACGCTCTGTTCTGGAGAATGATGAAATCAAGAGGAATATTTAGGATTTGTTAAAGAAGGGGCACATTAGATCAAGTTCATCACCTTGTGGGAGCCCGATCCTATTGGTATAGAAGAATGATGGGACCTAGAGACTCTGTATTAACTATTGTGTTAGTTTCCTATACCAATACATGTCATAATTTTGAATTTACTTTTTCTCAAGCTTGTAATATGTACATACTTTGCTTTCATCAAATAGTTTTCCATATTTAAAAAATAAAAAGAGGATATGTCCTAAAAGAATAATCAAAGGACAAAAAAGAAACAAAAGGTCAAAAAATAAATAAAATTTGAAAAAACATATATATGAACCCCAAAATAAAATAGACCATGAAAGTGTGCAAGTCCAAGTGGCACTACTATTTACTTTTTCATTCAAAATAATGATTGTGTGCAGCTTGTTAAAATTCCATAATCCATGATAGTCAAAAAGTGTAATCTTGACTATTTCATGTTTTAGATAGAGAATAAAGTCTAGCCGAACTGTTTAATCTTGGCAGATTAGTAGATAGGTAGAGAAATAAAAATGAGCTCAACAATTTAATCTGAGCCATTGAAAGAAATAAGGTTATATTTATATAGTTTTGTTCAAATAAAAAATAAGGTAATAAAGGGTTTTCTAGCTCAAGTGCACCCATGCAAAATAAGAAAAAATGTTAGGTTAAGAAAGGGTAAGTAGAAGAAAACTTGCAGAATGGACCACGTGGTCAAAATACTAAACACATTTTACATGCTCAAATCATAATGTGCAGGTACATTCATCAAAGTACAAAGCTAAGAAAAGATGAGTTTAACTAACTCCCCCTCCCTTCCACAAGCTTCTCCATCTCATGTTTATTAATTTTCCCATCATCCCTTAAAATACCCCTTTTCCCCTCCATTTTTACCCTTACTTCATTATCCCATATTTTCCCCTCGAAATTCCCTTTAAAATCCCTTCCCCCTCGCTGAAATCATCATTATGTTCCATAAATCCCTTTTTACTAGGGGAAAAACCAATTTCCCCCCTTTGTGAAAAGTTATTTTCGCCCTTTTCTAATCTAAAAATCCATAAATCAACTTATCCTAAGTTGAAAACCTTCTGCCTTGCAAAAACCCGCCCGATGGATCATTTAAGTTAATCTGCGATGTAAAAGTTAATTAAATAGGCTTAAGTGTATTTGATTAGGTGGGCCCCTCCTTAACCCTTCCCCTAATCCCCTTCGTGCATCTTTTCAGCATGACCACTGTCTTATTAAAACCCATCTCATCCAACGGTTATTGCTCCATTTCACACGCATTCCATTTCTAAACTTTAATTACCTGATAGCACCCAAAATGGGCGGTTTTGCTTGGACCCAATTTTGCGATGTCTCACCTTCATGTCATTTTGTGTCCCCTCCAAATTTTACCACCTTTCCCCCAAAAGTGGTGCGAAGAAGGGAAAAACCACCCTCTCGAAACTAGTCACTGTTAATAACCAAATTTCCCGCTTTTCTCAGTTCTCACCCAATAAAGCCCCACAAACACCATGTTTACATTTTCAACCATCTACACATTGAAATCTTGAGCTTTCTTGTGCACTAGAAATCTACAACTACCAGTCAACTACCAGTCACCCTCTTGCCTCCAACACTAGTCTAGAGCCAACGTTTGTCGTTTGCGACCTAAAACCTCGACTAAATTCACAACACCAACCTCTGGTTTTAGTATTCTGTAAAATACACCACATTTTCCCCTTTTTAATATAATATTTCAAGTAATTCAATATTGAATAAATTAAATTAAGATTTCTAGCCCTGAATTAATTGATTTTCACCTAGACCCTTAAAAACCTTGTAAAACCTAGACCACTGGTCGAACCCTTCGAAGTCAATTTCTGATTTTTACCTCTGGTTTCCACACAATGTCTACCCACATTTCCTTGAATGTTAAGCCTGTTTCAACCCCCCACCTTGACCAAGATCACCTACCTTTGGTTGATAGGGATTTTTAAATTAAAGATACATCCTCTTCCTTTGAAAGAATGAAGCTCCACTTCTGGAGCAAATATATATTTTTAAATCATGCTGATGACATTCACCTCTAGGAGTCAAATCTACCCCTCTACTCATTCCCAGAAGCCCACTGTGTCCCAGACATTATACACTATTTTTAGACCTGCTACATCCCCAGCCAGAGGGTTGTAGTAGCCCCCAATCAACATCTACTCTTGACTATCACTCCAGAATCCATAAATCAAATGTTATAGGTCCAGCCCAGCCCACATTTAGCTCCTTTGTCCATTGGAGGACTTCTAGAACTGTACAATTCTATTGATGATGACAAAGCTAAGCAAGTGTTCAATAATTTCATAGTTGCAGAAGAGAATACACCAAATTTTACTCCTCCATACATAGTCCCCATATTTTCACAAACAGCCAGGCATGTTATCACCATGGTATCTTCCATCCTTGGATACAGGATAGATGAACATGTGGATGAAGTCATTTTTGCATTCTTGTCCCTTTTTATCCCTGGTAAACCACCAGCCATCAAGTTTGATAATGCTCAGTTCATTGTAGACAAAATGCCTGAACAACTCACTAGATTGCCCACTAAAAGAGTGTTTAAATTCTCTATAGTATTGTATTATTTGTTTTTGTACTACCAAACTAATAAAGTCCCCATGAAGAAAAGAGAGGTCTTTGCTCTATTGGACACCTATTATCTAGAGATATTCCACTGTCTTTGATTATAAGGACTTCATAGATTCCTTTGTCCACCTAGCGATGAATATGCTGACAGGGATTGTGCAACCTAGGATTAGTCCTCAGATCAAAAAGGTACTTCAGCTAGCTAAAAATAGTAAGATAAGAGATTGGTACTTGTACCAGAATCACACAAATATCAGAGCCTATGGCTGCCACTTGACTCCATATAAATTGCCAAAGTATCTTCCCTTGAGAATTTTTGCCTTCGAATATTTAAGGAAAATCATCAACTCAGATGATTTCCACTTTGTGGCTGCAAAGAAGAAGACCCAACAGAGTCAAAAGTGAACTGGGTCCCTTTATTTGCAATAATAAACAAGTAGGACTAGAGGCAAACAGTATGTTACAGGAGTTGAAATTTACCAAGAGTTTTATGTGGGAGTATGACCCTCATGGAGTAATAAGATAAATGAGAACTAGGGTTAAACTAGCTCCTTATGCACATTATTCAGTACCTGAAATTGAAAGATATGCCAACCAAACTAAATTTTTGGAAAACACTTTGGTAGATAAATATAGCACAATTATTGATGTTGAAAATGCTCTATACGATATTGAGCAACAGATTGACTTATGTGAGTTCCTGAAAGTCCCAGATCAAGGTTAAAAGATGGATGCTCCCTCTACATTGCAAACACCTCTGAATAAGGAGAAAAACCCTAAAAACATAGAAGAAACTTCTATTTCCTAGATGGAAATAGTGGATGAGAAAGTAGACCCAAGGAAAAGGAGAAAACTAAATCATGTTTCTAAACAGTGGGAACATAGTGAAGCACAAAGGGTAGAGCTAGAAACAAAGTCAGAACCAATGCCAGAGATAGTCCCAGACACAATAGGTCATAAAGGAAAAGAGGCAATCATTGAACCCACAACTTCTAACACTTAGTCATTAGAGAGACAAAAGTTAGTATAAGTTTCTTCCTTTGTTAGACCAGCTGAAAAAGAAAGAACCATCAACGATAGATATAAGGAGATCAAATTAAGAAATGAAAAATTGAAAGTTGAGACATATGCTCAGTATTTCAAGCATTCAAATCTTAACCAGAGGAGACTAATGTCTGCATTTGATATTGAGGAAGGAAAGAAGAAAATGTCATATATTCATCCAACAGTGCCACAACCCAAATCTTCAGCAGATGATAAGAAGGCCACATTTGAAGTATTAGCAAAGGACGTCCATCCCTTGGACCAAATAGAGTTTCACAAACAAGCTGGAGAAATGATATACTCCACCTTGGCTGGTAAGGCCATGCATGCATATAGGTTACAAGAGTCCTTAAATAATATAATTGCATAGATGAAGCTAGAAAAGGCCTCCCCTCAGGCCAAGGACAATAGGATTAAATCCTTAGAAGACCTAGTCGTAGAAATGGGTCATGATCTTGCAAATATGAAGGTAGCAAAACAATTTATCAAAAGAAAAATGAAGATATAGTAGCTTTGAAGAAGCAGTTAAAACTCCCTACTTCATTACACCCATAGACCACCGAGGTGTTAGAGAGCCAAGCACTACAACAAATCCCTATGATTAGCGTCCCTTTTTACTTTTTTTTTTGCATCTAGAGCCCATTTTTGGTGCTATTTTCATCCATTTATAAAATATGGTGCAAAAATTGACACAAAATTTGCATCGAGTTTTGCACCAAATTTTACACCAAGTTTAGCACCAGGTATTGCAATAGGTTTTGCAGCAGGTTTTGCACAAAATTTTATGCCAAGTTTTGTGTCATCCTTTGCACTAGGTTTTTTTCCAGGTTTTGCATCAAGTTTGGCACCTATTTTTGTTTGACATACTTTTGCATCCACTTTTTGCACCTACACTTGCATCAACTTTTGCATCGACTTTTGCACCATTTTTTGCATCCTTTTTAAAATCATTTTTTGCATCCATTTTTGCATCCCTTTTGTGCCAAGTTTTACATTGAGTTTTGTGTCTAGTTTTGCATATAATTTTGCATCTAATTTTGTTGCATCCACTTTTCTATCTTGTTTTGCATCCATATTTACATCCTCTTTTGCATCTATTATTGTGACCACTATTGCATCTAATATTTTTGTGCCACAATTGGCACCTATTTTGGCACCTCCTTTTGCACCTACTTTTGATTATAATTTTTCATCCACGTTTGCATCCTAATTTGTGTCTAGGTTTTCATCAACTTTTACATCTATTCTTGCATCCCTTTTTGTATCCACTTTTGGATTAGGATTTGCATTTGGTTTTGTGTCTCGTTTTGCGTCTACTTTTGCATCGACTTCTATTACATCTACATTTGCATACAATTTTGCATCCACTATTACCCATTTTAAAGTCCACTTTTTGCATCCATTTTTACATCTTCGTTTGCATCATAATTTGATTATTTTTTTGCATCTATCATTACATCCACTTTTACATCCACTTTTGTTGTGCCACAATTTGCACCATGTTTTGCACTTATTGTTGTACCCATGTTTGCTTCCAATTTTGCATCCATGCTCACATCCTCTTTTGCATCAAATATTGCATCTATTTTTGCATCCACTTTTGTGTCAAGTTTATGCATTGGGTTTTGAATCTCGTTTTGTATCTACTTTTTCATCTACTTCCATTGTATCCATTTTTTGCATCCAATTTTGTTTCGCCTATTGCATCAATGTTTTCTTCCACTTTTACATCCCTTTTTGCATCTTATTTTGCATATTTTTTTGTCTATTGTTACATCCACTTATGTTGTGCCATATCTTGTGCCTACCATTGCAACCACATTTTATTCCACTTTTGCATCCACATTTACACCCTCTTTTATGTTCAAGTTTGCATCAAATATTCTGTGTGTTTTTGCATCCCCTATTGGATCCACTTTTGTTTCATCCATTTTTGCATCTAATTTTGTGTCCACTATTGCACCCATGTTTCTGTCCATGTTTACATCCCTTTATATATCTTATTTTGTATCGATGTTTGTCTCTTTTTTGCATCTAAGTTGGTGTCCTTTTCTGCGTCCATTGTTGCATCCACATTTGTTTCACCACAATTTGTGCCAATTTTTATGCCTACCATTGGACCTATGTTTGCTTCCACTTTTGCATTCATGTTTGCATCCAAGTTTGCATTGACAACTGCATCTACTTTTGCATCCACTTTTGTGTCAGGTTTTTCAAGTTTTTGTGCATCTACTTATGTTGCATCCACTTTTCATCCAATTTTACTTCTATTGTTGCCCCCATTTCTGTGTTCGATTTTGCATCCCTTTTCCAGCACTCATCATATTTTCTGCATTGATGATATTCCTTATGGCATTGACAATTATGAAAAATTGATGACAATGTCAATAATCTTGACAATGATGAAAATGAAGACGATGGCGATGACATGAATTGTGATTATGATGATAAAGATGATAGTGGTTACAATGAAAATGATGATGATGGCAATTATTCTGATGATTACGATGCTAATGACCTTCGCGAATCTTCCCAATTTTTAAATGTTGTTATTGTCATAATCATAAGCATTATATTTGGTGTCGTCATCCTTGTCATCATCATCATCATCATCATCATTTTCATCTAGGTCATCATCAAAAACAATAATGGCATGAATGATGATGATGTCTATGATGATGATTACAACAATGATGATATAAATTACATTAATGATGATGATGGGGATGATAAAAATGACAATTATGATGATAATGGTGGTGATGATGATGATCATCAATCATCTCTCAAAAATAGATTTGTTATTTCTCTTAAATATATCAACGTGTCCTAAACAACCCTTTTCTAGCACTGATCACTTTTTTTGGGTTGATGATATTTCTTACAACAGCTATAATTATGAACAATTGCAAACAATGTCCATAATGATGATGATGATGATGGAGCTGATGATGATGGCATGAATGGTGATTACGATGATAATGTAATGATGGAAATAATGATGACAAGGATGATG
>APFE031466411.1:19619-51650 GCA_000404065.3 Pinus taeda | reverse complement strand
AAATGCCAAGTCAAGATACGCCTAAAACAGAACAAGGATATCATAGCAAGAAAACATGAACGAATTTCCTATTTCAAGACCTCAGAAATCAAAAAGATATGCGCTCCAGTATTTGTCTTTTAATTAGCCAATGATCAGAGGATTTTTAGGGACACGGTTTTATTTTAGAATAGAAAGTTGTTCTCTTTTCTAATTTATGGTAATTGCAGTTCAAACAGCGCCCCGATTGTTGGGTCGATCTATTGTTTTTGTTTTAGAATAGTTCATAAAAATAAATTTTTGAAAAAAGTGTAAGAGGAGAATTTTCTGAGCGTTGAGAGTGCTGGAGAAAAGAGCTTTCAATGTACAGTTTTTGGCAGAGAGTTTAATGAAATTACACAGCTCTGACTTCTGAGATTCCTGTGGTATGAAAGTTAGCATTAGTTTTCCTCTTGTTTCATATGTAATCTGTTATGTTCCATTTCACTACATGATCATTTCTAACTGAACAAATGAAGTGTTTAGGTAAGAATTCATGCCTGCCATGCTCTGCCTATAAGTTTGTTCATGTTCAATGTTTTCTTCTGTTTGACAAGGATTCAAAGTTATTGTTTGCCCTTGTCAGCTCCTCACCGGTCTTGCCATCCCATTTAAATCTAGATTTGGTGTTAAATTTCTTGCCTACCTTACCTCAGTCGATAATCTGTGTTGTTCATTATATTTCTCTATTCAAGCTATGATTTTGCCCATGCAGCCTGGAACAACCTCGTCATTTAATTAAAAACCCCGTTTTATCATTTTACTAGCCTAATATCAGTGTTACTTTGTTGGTCATCTCCCTTATTGAAGATTTTACGAGATAGACCGGAGAGAGCCTTCTCCTGCCCCGTAGGGCTAGCTACGAGGCTAAAAGGTTTGATGTTTCCTTGAGGTTTTCCTTTTTCAGCTTGAGGTGAAATTTCAAGCGCTAACATGCCTGAGCATGTCCTTGTCCTTGTTTGCTTTCACCAATAGCTTCTCAAGATGAATGTTGATCTTGTCAACCCAAATCTCTCGATTAGCCTCTATCTCCCATTGAATGGGTGTCATCGCATTTAGGCTTCTTTGGGCAGCCTTGGCAATTTTTCTTTATGTTTTTGTCACCTCTATTAGTCCTCTTGGGTGCATGTACCTTTATGGACGAGTCACTGTGTGTCTCTTCTTCATGATCATATGATGGATCAAATGTCTTGTCTGCTAGTGGACAAACTATCTTGGACAAATAGGTGTTGATATGTCAAATTGTCTTGTACTGCCTTTGATGATATGTTTGACCTTTGTCACCAAGGGAAAACAATGAAATGAGGGAAAGTAAGGGGAGGGAAAAATAGTGGAGAATTAAGGGACTGTTGGGATAGATTTTAATTAGGGAAATGTGGTATGTTTTTGGATTATAGAATTAGGGTTTGGGGATTTACAATTGAGATTTTGGAAAATGGAATTTGGGATAGCGGATTAGTGAATTTAGGGGGTAGGGAAACTAAGGGAATAATGAAATCAAGGGATAAATGGCATGAGGGAGTGAACTTGGTGACAAAACAGTGAATTGAAACCTTAGCAACAAGTTTCTTTGAGGTGATTCAAAAGGTAGGGTTTGATTTTTTTAAACAAGCACCATGAAACATACGCCATCAAACCATCATCGAACTTGGATAGAAAACAATTTTGAAAGGTCTACCTACTTGTATCAAGATAAATCCATGCAATTTCGGTTGATTGGAGTGAATTTGGAAATTTTTAGGACTTCTCAGCTGTATGCGCCATGTAGCACACCCAATGTGCCACACCTCACCAATGTGTCGCGCCCTTGTTATTTTACACTGGAAATCAGAGCCCAATGCACCGCGTCACCTGCTCAGTGCATAATGCTTTTTATAGAAGACTTGTGGAGGCCTTCCTGGTGTCCAAATCAGGCACAGGATAGCCTATTCGAAAGGTCTTTGATTCTACCTTCCAACCCAACTAGATTTTTTCAATTTGGAGTTCATTTTCCCTATAAAAAATCAAATCTCCCAAGTTTGGTCAAAATGTGCCAAATGAGGTTGCCTCAAGACAGAGTGTTGTTGCAATCAATTTTTGAAGGTGTTTTTCAATTCCAAATTGATCTCATGACAGCTCATTGGAAATATCCTTGTGTCTAGTTATCATTTGACTCATCAAACAAGTCATTTGGCCAACAAAGCTAGGAGAAAACTTGATTTTCCCAAGGTCACTTCGGAGGTGCATCAATTCTCCCGAGGCAACTGTATTTTTGAAATTTCTCTAAAACCATGAAATGTGTGTAAAATGTGAAGGTGATTTTTCTTCCTTGGCCTATTTTGGACAAAACCCTCTCTTGGTTTTCCCAATTTCATCTTTTATTGCTCAAAAACATCATTGGAGTAATACATATCTCGATGTGTGGAATAGGGGATTTGTCGAAATGAAGGGGATAGGGGGCTTTTAAATTCTTGAGAAAATTTTGAGAAGTAGGGAGGGATGTTAGGAAAGAGGGGAAAGTGGAATTTTAAATATTGAGTGCGGGGAAGGGGTCCAAAAAGGCAAAACATAGGCCTAGCCTAGAAAATAGAATTTGTAGCAAGAAACTAGGGTTTGTGCAAAAATGAGGAATTTGGGAGATCTTAGTGACGGGAAGTGTTTAATAAGGTACATTAAGGATAGGGGAAGGTGTATGAACATCTGGATAGAAGTTTTTCTGATGATTTGACCATCCAAGAGAAATTAGCTTCCAAACCCTAGGAGAGGGAAATGAACCTTACCTAGGCACAACTGAAGCATGAACAAGGTGTCAAATGACCCAGTGGAACTTGACATGATGATGACAACCCTCTGAATGATGGTACACTCAGCTGAATGGTGACATGGATCGACATTTGGACAACTTTGAAAGGAGTAAAAGCAAACCCTAAACCTAATACCTAGGGACCAAATTTTTCTTGAAGACTCACTAAAATGACAAAATTTGACCTTGACACCTTAAAATCACTTTGTAAGAACATGTTTGATCACTAGAGGAAGGCTACAAAGGCTGACACTAACATTGGCTCCAATGGGGATGGTAGCTCCTTGGAGGTTCCAAGGACCACAGATCTTTGGGAGAGCAGACAGTGCCTTCATTGGGCAATGGAGTCAAAACTCGAAAACTGACATTATGTAGACTTACTCTGACTCAAGACTAAAACTGAAAACCATAATAAAACCAAACATGACTAAATCATAACTAGAAAACTGGAAAGATGCTCATATTTGCGCTTATTCATCAAACCTGCTCTAATTGTTCTTTTCACCGCCCAATCAAGTGAAATGGAGCAACCAATGCAACCACATAAGCATCCTAGTTGGTATTTTATACCTTCCCAAATGCTTTCTGATGCGTAGGAAAAGGGAAGAATCGAAAGGCAACTCCCATGGAAACTTGGGATCAAGTTGACTGCTGATAAACTTGCAAAGCATGAATTGACTAGATGACTTCAAGAATACTGCAAAAGCATCTTCATAAACATCACTATTGATTTCCATTAACACATTACTGCTCTGGTCCAAGTAATCTTCATAGCTAGATATTAAGACTTTCCTCACATCGGTGTTGTCTTTCTTTGGTGACAACAGTAGGCTGTCAAAAGGGTCCTGAATTTCACGAATAATCAAACTTATTTTAGAGCCTAGATTTACCTCAGGCTGAAAAGGTAAGCTTCTAGGTCCACATCAAATCACGCTCAGCTTCGTAGCTAGCCCTACGAGGATAGGAGAGGGCTCTCTCCTGGTCAATCTCAGCAAAATATAATCAGATGGGGCTTGAGATGACTGATTTAACAACTAATCTTAGGCTAGGTATGAAGTGCAAGGATTTGATTTTATTTTTTGGGGGTTTTCTGTTGGAAAAAGGGAAAGGAAAATTTGGGTCTGGGAATGAGGCCAAATTTTTGCAGAGTTCCGGTTGGGGCAAGGTAGGCAGTAGTTTTGATACTTTAGATTAAATGAATGGATATAAAAGACTGTTGAGGAGCTGAAGAGGGCAAGAGGCTACAAGAATCCTCTCCAAGCAGATGAAAACATGTAAAATTAAACAAAAGTTTAAGGCAGAGCACAACAAGCCAATGAATTCTACCTTTTTCACTCAATTTGTTTAATTTTAGAAGCAGAGAGAAAGGAAATGGCATACATGAAACATCAATGAACTTATAATTGCATGAAGAAAAACACCATCAAAACACAGAGCCACAAGGGTCCCAACAAGTGCTGCAAAAATTTGGCCTCATCCCCGGACCCAAATTTGCCTTTCCCTTTTTCCAACAGAAAACCCCCAAAAAATCAAGTCAAATCCTTGCACTTCATACCTAGCCTAAGATTAGTTGTTAAATAAGTCATCTCAAGCCCCATCTGATTATCTTTTGCTGAGATTGACCCGGAGAGAGCCCTCTCCTATCCTCGTAGGGCTAGCTACAAGGCTGAGCATGGTTTGATGTGGACCTAGAAGCTTACCTTTTCAGCCTGAGGTAAATCTAGGCTCTAACAGAAACAATACCTGCCATTTCAATGTCATCAACTAGATGTACAAGTAACTGGACCTGTAGGCTCATGAAACTTGTAGGGAGCTATTTTTTAAATACACATACAATTTCTATGATTTCTTTCTTCTATCTTGGCACTTCAGACTCATGGATCTCTTTAGAGATCACCCACCTAATTAGATATTGTCATTAAGTTAGTATGAATTTTTAATGACATTTAGAGTGAGATATAATATATCATTGTATCATATAGAGGAACATTTCATACCATGTAAAACCTTGTAAATATCAAGCGACCACATACCTCATAAAGGCTAACAATCAACATATGGCATTCCTCAAGTCAGTTGTAAGGAATGAATTGCCTCTTATTGCTAGTGGCATGATATGCTATCAAACCAAATTATTATAGTTCATTAGTATTAATTTATCATAATATATCAAAATAATTTTTAGTAAGTAAATGATAAGAATAATAATCAGTTGATGTTAATACCTTCATAAAATTGTGATAATCACGTGTTTTGAATCCTGTGATATGTCCCTCTATTGTAAAAGCTTTATTCAATGATGATCCATATCCAATGGGTGTTCTTATTGAATGAATCACATTTTTTAGTTGATCTAAATCTTTCCGTTTTAGTATCCATGGAGCTTTTGCATATGATTCATTTTCCTTACTTGGCCACAAATGTCTTCTATCAAATTTGGTATGTGAAAGAGCAATATCCCTCCTTGATGATAAAGTGTCTTTATCTTTGCTAGATATATGTCGAAAAATAGAATCGGGGACATTTTTGAAAACATGCATAGGATCTAGTAAATGAGATATTAATAGATCCTTCCAGTAAGGGAGATCATAAAATATGGATTTCCTTTTCATTCCTTTTGGCATTTCAACCATAACTTGTTCTAGTTCCTCAATTGAATGATCATGATGAAAAAAATGGTTCCAAGATTTTGATTCAGCATCTCCATACATTTTAAGCCAATCAGCTGGACCCATAACCTTGGGAGGAGATTTATTTTCATTTTTTCCATCAAATTGATTCTTTAAACAGTTTCTGAACTTATGGTCAGGTGGTAGAAAAACCCTGTTGTTTGAACAAATAACTTTGCGTAGATCTTTAGAATATCGCCCCTCAAATTGTTCTCCACATCTTGGACATGCAAAAATCCCTTTTGTTTGTAGCCTTATAATCAATAACTAGCTTACATAAGAAAACAATAATAATGTAATACTTATATAAAACTTGAATTGAAAATAAATTATGATGTACTAAGAATAAGAAAATTATTTGATCTCTTACCAAAACAAACACCAAGTCCTGGGAAATCATGAATTGTCCAACATAGTATGCCATAAAACATGAAGGACCTATTTGATGGAGGACGTGATATGTCATACATTCTTATGCCTTTCCATAACAATTGCATCTCATCAATAAAAGGTGCAATGTAAGCATCCATTTTTTTCACTTAATGTTTTCCTGGAACGATGAGAGTTAGCATAAGGTGTTCCTTTCTAACACTCATCCATGGGGTAATATTGTATACTATCAGTCCAATTGGCCAAACACTATAATTTGGGCTTAGGAAAGAGAAAGGGAACACTCCATCCATTGCAAGTCCTAACCTAATACTTCAAGGTTCATCTTTGAATTTTCTTGGCCATTTTTCCTCTATATGTTTCATTGCTTTGGAGTCCACAGGAATTTGCATGAATCCATCTTTAGTCCTATTCTTTTCATGCCAATCCATCAATTTTGCAAGAGAGTTACAACGAAACATCCGTTGTAGTCTAGGAATAATTGGCATGTGTCGTAAAACCTTATTTGGAACTATAGAACCTTGTACATCCATTCGATATCTTTTCTCTTTGCCAAAAAGGAATTCTTCATTGTCTTTATATTCATCTCTATAAAAGATGCAATCATTTTTACATGCATGAATTTGCTTATATTCAATCCCCAACTTGACTAACAATTGACGCGCTTCTTTACAAGTTGATGGCAACACATTATCTTTAGGGAATATTTTATCCTTTAGAGCCCTGTAAGTTTTTTTTTCAAACCCACATGTTAGAAATGTCATTTATAATGTTGTTTATATACCATAATGTAAAATCTACCTCAAATTAAATTAAATGAAGTTAGTACTTATATTCTAATTGAGGACACAAATTGACAGTCCAAAACTAGAAAAATAATTCAAATTACTTTAGTAAGGTAGTGAATCTCTTGTCTGACCAACCAAATAATGACTAGATTTCCAATAATATTAATGTGCATGAAGGCTTGGATGTTCTACTTGCACCCGATTTGAACACCATTGTATTTGTTGCTTGCTTAATTGATTCATTGATGTTGATATCATCATAATTATGTTGGTGGTGACTTCCCTCTATATCAACATCATCATTATTATGCATAGGATCATCACCCTCATCATCGTTTCCATCCCGAAAGAAACTTGTGAGAATTTCATTCAATCCTTCTTCATGTATTACATTTCCATCAACATCTCTAGTCTGAGCAGTGGATGGCATGTCATCATTGTATGCTAATTTCATCAATTCCTCAAAATTTTCATGTGGTAGTGCTCTCTTCAATGCTTCTCTTCTTCTCCTAGTATGGTTTAAAGGATGAATTGGATCATGTCATTGAATTCTTAATGGTCTAGTTGGATCTTGATCATTAGTAGGTGTATCATCAACATCGTTTACCTGTAATTAAATGCAACAATTATTTAATTTTAGATAGCAATTATTGTATAAAACATGGATCCATTTCAAGGATATATGCAATAAATTACTTAACAAAACAATATTATACATATATACAATAAATTAAAAATATTATTTTTGAACGCATTATTTTTAAAACAAGCCACATCAATTTCATATTCTTAGATTTTCTACCTTAGGAACATCCAAAAATAGCAATTGTCTCAAAGTATTCATCCATGCATGTAGTATCATCATGACCAACCTCTTGTTCATTGTGTTGATTTTCTATTGCGTTTACAAACTCCATTGTCATATCCTCTTCCACCCATTTCTTTTTGCGTTATTTAATTGTATGGTGTAGGCCACGTCCATATGCAAGTATTTGTATTGGTCTATCAAAATGATTAAACTCCTCATTTGTTCTGATTCCATTGCCAACCTAAAATAATTGATACATGCATTATTTTTTCCAAGGTTAGAGATTAGACTATATAATGTACTTATATTGTCCATTAATCTATAGATGAACTTATTTATAACACCCACAGTATAGAAATTGTATCAAAGTATTCATTCCATGTATTATCATCATGACTAACCTCTTGTTCATTGCCACCAATTTCTATTGTATTTGTAGACTCAATTGTCATATCTTCTTCCACCCACTTTCTCATGCAATGTTCTTTAACAGTATGGGGTCCACCCTTGTGTACATATTTTGCTTGTTTTATAGTAAAAGGGTTCAACTTTGTATTTGTTGCAAACACATTTTCCACCTAAAATAATCAATGACATGCATTACTTTTTTCAAGTTTGAATAATAAACTATATAAATTATTAGGTTTAGGAAAACAAGGATCAGAAACTAAATTTCATTTTATTATATTTCATAAATTAATGTAATATTTAAGTACTTGATGCCCTAAATCATGTTGTGTGTCTTTATTGGAAATAAATTCATTTGTTTCCATGGACTCTTCTAGCACCTGCAATACACAACAATGATAACGATTTTTACTAAAGTCATCTATGGATTTGTTATAGTCTTATTTCTTATTCCATTATTTTAACCATTATAATTTTCATGTTAGCTATTTGCATTTTCAGTTATGAAATTCTCCACCATTGTTGTAACACGCTTATGATAATGATTGAACCCGAGTTGAAGTCTTAACTTTTCATGCAGATCTACACATCTGATTATTAGGGTCATATCTATTGAATTTTGGGTACTAGTTTTTAATGTGGATATCAAGTTGCTTATCTAGTTTGAATGTACATTAGGAACATAGTGGTACTAGACTCTCATGAAATTGTTTGAATCCTATGGAGATTTTGATATTTATCGAACATTAGATGTTGAACATATTATACCACCATGTCATACATGTGAAGCATATTTAATATATGTTAGATGATATAAATTACACCTTTTCATTAATATAAATACACAAATGATATTTTTTACTTATTGGAAAAAAACACTATGGCATTTCCAACCTAAGTCAATAATGACTAAAATAATTATTGCATAAATCAATAAATCCTAAAATGATGCCTAAGTGATCTATTCCTCCCAAAGAGATAGGAGTAAAGTATAAATGGTACAAATATGGGCACTAAAATGTAAACAACACATGTTCAAACCTTTATAGGGGTAAAGCCTCTATGCACATTGTGCATGAGGGAAGGTGTTTGATATCTTATAGTTGGTTTCCCTTCATCACCAAAGTGGATTAGGTTATGAGTGGATTGGAAAAGCAACCCTTATTTGTTCCTTTCAGTTTCTGGGAAATCTCCAGTTCAACTAGTGCTAGTAGATGGTTTCAAAGATGTTTTCTAGGGTTTTTCAACAAGGTCACTAGATCCCAATGCAACATAGACACTTCAGATTTGTTGAAAACTAAAACCCCTACATAGCATCAAATAGATCATTAATGACTACCTAGAGAACTTAGACTAAATTAATCGTGGAAGTAAAAACTACAACCAAATTAATCATGAAAGTAAAAACTACAATTGAAAAAAAAACATACACTTGGTAATATACTAGAATTCATCCTCGCCCAATCCAAATTTGATGAATAATATGTTAAATCTTTAATGAAACTCATGAAAACTAATAAGCATGTTATCGATATAAGAGTGCATGAAGTTGCTTAATGTATATTTGTTAATTGGAGATGATGAATACCCAAAGTTGATGAATAATATGCTAAATATTTGATGAAACTCATGAAAGATAATAAGCATGTCTATCCATATAGGAGTGCATGAACTTGCTTAATGAGTAGCTGTTAATTGGAGATGATTAATATGTATATATATTTATTTATGTATTTACTAGGGATTATTGTAATTTCAAGAAATAAATATACATGGCCAAAAAATAGATTATTGTTTTTGACTAGCTCTAACTATGCTGGAATCTATGGCCCTCATTCCCATGTTCAATGCACTAACCATAGATCATTCACTCCAGAAAACCCCGATTTGATCCAGAAAACCCCGATTTCGAATAGGAAAAACGGCGAAAGGAGGGGAATTTAGAGGATAACTCGAAAAAGTGGGAATGAAAAAGGGCCAGTGCTGGAACCTATGGATCTCACTCCCATGTTCAATGCGCTGATCATAGATCATTCATGCCAGCAAACCCCGATTTGCTCTAGAAAACCCTGATTTTGAATAGGAAAAAAGGCGGAAGAAGGGGAATTGGGAGGATAACCAGAAAAATACCCAGCAGGAATGAAAAAGGTCCAGCGCTGGAACCTATGGATCTCTCTCCATTTTCAATATGCTGACCATAGATCATTCGCTCTGGGAAAACCCTGATTTGGAATAAGAAAAAGGGTGGGAGGGGACTTGGGAGGATAACCAGAAACAAAAAAAGACGCGGTGGGAATGAAAAAGGGCCAGCAATACCAGATCATCCGTAGATTGAAGCTATTGGTGGCAGGAGAGAAGGAAAGTGCATAGGTCGAGGAGGTAGTGGGACAAATTTGTATGGATTAGAAAGATGCAACACAGAGGTTAGTTGATCCATCTGAACTTACCCTCACCAACTTTGACATTGTCTGTGTCGTTTATACACATTATGTGAACAACTGATGGAATCCCCTAAACTTTCTGTGCGTAGAGTTATTTTTCAGTATTGTTAATGAATGGATTATTATAAGCCCTAACTTTCTATTTCTAGGTTAGCATTATTTTATTCTAGGGCAGAAGAATTGCAAACATTTTTTTAGCTAGCCACTTCTAGCAAAAGAAATTTGTGATTATCTAAGACAGCTATTGTATCCTTTAACATTGGAAAATACCTTGGAACCTTTTGCCTCCGATTAGACATAGTTATTGGTTGGTTCTTTAGGATTCTTAATTGAAATGAGGGTGGAATATCCAAAACTTTATCCAAGAAAAGGTAAGGATGGTTGCAAGGAGATCCAACATGGATAAGCTTAGCTTCATTAATGAGTATCCAACTATTTTTTCAAGTCAACCCACTCACAAGTAGATCCAACATCGAGCATGCCCAAACTAATTTAGCAAGTCAAGTGTTTATCATTTCCAAGCTTGGAAAAGAAATGGGTGAACAGGAGCGCTATAAAACTATACAACCTGTTAAGCTAGAGGTTAATTTCCTCTAAGGGCAAAAAAATTCAAATCTACTAATTGCTCAAAAGGAGATGAAAGGATTTGCAAGCCAAACTAGTGATAAAGATGCCTCAATAAATAAATTATGCCTTTAAGAAAAGGAACAAGAGAAACTTACTCAAATAAGAAAATGGATTTGTAATTGCAATAGAGCAAGATAAAAACTATAAGAAAATGGAATGCTCAAAATAAATTAAAATAGTTCACAAGACTCATCTAAGTATTTTTCATGTGAAGTTTAGAGCATATGAACTACAATGCATGAAATGAAAGCAAAAAAGAGAATGAAAATGAAAGTAATTAGTGTTAATTTAATCTACTTTGTGTTAAGTGACAAAAACAAACCACTCAATCAATCACATGGAGACCTTATGCAAATGAGGAAGAGTGGGATGCCAAGGGGAAAAGGTCACCAAGCTCCCAAGAACAAGTGAATCCATATTATATTGGTTCCCTCTGATGAAATGAGGGATGGAAAGGAAGATGTTTTTGGAAGAAGTTTACAAATGATCCCTCAAAAGGGAGAGATACCTCCTTCCAATAGTCAGAAGTGATTAACAAATCAAACTAGATGTTAATTGGAAATAGTTACAAAATTTGGTTTGATCTTTCACTCAATGATAAGATCAAAACCCAAAAAAACTTAGAACTCCCTTTATGGATGAGAAGAGAAGTCTAAATGAGTTACAAAATAGGGAATCCATGAAGAATCCTTGGAATGTAGAACCACTCTAGAAGGTACAATGAAAGGGTCTAATAGTTAAAGAGTTTGCTTGTCCTTGTTGTCTAAATCCATAAATGTTCTTTCCCTTTCAAAAGCTGCCCCAAAATCATCTCAAAATGAATTTTTAGGTCTTCTAGTACAACTTCTAGATATCAATCCAAAAAAGGGCAAATCTGGCCACTCAAATGCAATGAAAATCAGCTTTCTTAGGTAGAGAAAATCAGCCAAGAAGCATGTTCCTTACTGCCCAATATCAATCCAAAAGAGGAGAGACAAATCAGCTTTAGGATACACTTGATACCTGCAAGAAAGGTTAGCAAAAGACAATGTGAAAGAGGCCAAGCTAACCACTTCTAGAAGAAGAAATTTGTGATTATATGAGACAATTATTGTATCCTTTAACATTGAAAAATACCTTGGAACCTTTTGCCTCCCACTAGACATAGTTTCCGGTTGGTTCTTTAGGGTTCTTAATTGAACTGAGGGTGGAGGATATAAAACTTTATCCAAGAAAAGATAAGGATGGTTGCAAGGAGATCCAACATGGAGAAGCTTAGCTTCAATAATGAGTATCCAACTAATTTTTCAAGTCAACCCACTCGCAAGTAGATCCAACATTGGGCATGCCCAAACTAATTTAGAAAGTTGAGTGTTTACCGTTTCTAGGCTTGGAAAAGAAATGGGTGAAGACGAGCCCTATAAAACTATACAACTAGTTAAGATAGAGGTTAATTTCCTCTAAGTGAAAAAAAACTCAAATCTACTAATTACTCAAAAGGAGATGAAATGATTTGCAATTTCCAAACTAGTGATAAAGATGCCTCAATAAATAAATGACGCCTTTAAGAAAAGGAACAAGAGAAACTTACGCAAATAAGCAAATGGATTTGGAATTGCAATAGAGCAAGATAGAAACTATAAGAAAATGGAATGCTCAAAATAAATTAAAATAGCTCACAAGACTCATCTAAGTATTTTTCATGTGAAGTTTAGAGCATATGAACTACAATGCATGAAATGAAAGAAAAAAAGAGAATGAAAATGAAAGTAATTAGTGTTCATTTAATCTACTTAGTGTTAAGTGACAAAAACAAACAACTCAATCAATCACATGGAGACCTTCGACAAATGAGGAAGAGTGGCATGCCAAGAGGAAAAGGTCACCAAGCTCCCAAGAAAAATTGACTCTGTATTATATTGGTTCCCCCTTATGAAATGAGGGATGGAAAGGAAGTTTGTTTTTGGAGGGAGCTTACAAATGATCCCTCAAAAGGGAGAGATATCTCCTTCCAATAGTTAGAAGTGATTAAAAAGTCAAACTAGATGTTAATTGGAAATAGTTACAAAATTTGATTTGATCTTTCACTCAATGATAAGATCAAAAACCAACAAAACTTAGAACTCCCTTTATGGATGAGAAGAGAAGTATAAATGAGTTACAAAATAGGGAATCCATGAAGAATCCTTGGAATGTAGAACCACTCTGGAAGGTACAATGAAAGGGTCTAATAGTTAAATAGTTTTCTTGTCCTTGTTGTCCAAATCCACAAATGTTCTTTCCCTTTCAAAAGATGCCCCAAAATCATCTCAAAATGAAGTTTTAGGTCTTATAGTACAACTTTTAGATATCAATCCAAAAGGGAAAATCTGGCCACTTAAATGCAATGAAAATAAGCTTTCTTAGGTAGAGGAAATCTGCGAAGAAGCAAGTTCCTTGTTGCCCAATATTAGTCCAAAAGAGGAGAGACAAATCAGCTTTAGGAGACACTTGATACCTGCAAAAAAAAGGTTAGCAAAATCCAATGTGAAAGAGGCCAAGCTTACTTGGGCATCCACTAGATTAATGATCAAACTCAATTAGAAAAAATTAACAAATTAACCATACTAAAACTTGAATAAAACTCTACCCTATGGCAGCCAAGAAATGCTGGCTTAAACCAAATATTCTTAGTTGATTTGTGGCCTTTAGGTCAACCACTAAATAGCCTTCAAATAGCTTATATTTCCAATGAGCTTTAAGGAACATATGAAAACATTCAAGCTTTAGAGGATGAAGTGCATCAAGACAACTTTTCAGACAATGGAAATGAGTTTTATAACCTCAATGAGTTGTATGGTTCAACTCCTCAAGAGGAGGAAGATGTAGTTGAGAAGATCACCAAGAATGTTCAAATTCCCTTAATAGATGGTGATGAAGTAGAACATGGATCTTACAATGTAGCTCTGGAAAAGAATGAAGTTGAAGATGAAGCATATCAGGAAAGCATTAGTATTGTTGAAGGCATAACTAATGCAAGTCCAATTAAATAATTTTTTTTTGATATGGACAACCATGGAAAACATGAGGGATTCATTGTCCCTGACAAAATTAAGGGAAAAGAGGATGACTAGGAAGAACAATATATACAGAACGGAGTTGAAGAGACACAACCCAACCATTAATGATCTACTACAATAATTATAGAACAAATTAAACGAGCCAAGCTTCCAGATAATAATGATATGTTCTCTTGTCTAGGTATAACTAATTGTAGTGCCCACTCTAGTTTTCTGACCCTAATATGACATTATCTTAGATACTTTAGTCTATGAGGAACTCAGGTTGAGGATCTAGAAACGTGACTCTATTATTAGTGAATGTGATGGTTATGTATGTTCTCTATTAATATTATGATTACGATATAATTAATGGTTATGTGTACTCTCTATTGATATCATAATGATTATAGTAGTAAAGGATAGACATGTTTTCTATTAATGTTATAATGATGGTAGCTTTGATCTATATGTATGGTTCCATTAAGGTTATGATGATGCTAACCATGATGGAGGTATCCCCTATGTTAGCTACTTACAATAGTTATGGTTCACAATGAATAATGATGTGAATGACCAGGAAATGTTAATGATGCTATTATGATAAGGACTAACAGTGAGAAACCTTGTTGCTAATGATTTTTGGGTATGGCAGGAAACGATCAGAGGCGCTCGCTTATGACATGTCGATGACACCTGGTTTCATGAAAATTCATATTATTTTATCTTTTAAAGTCTAAGTCGATCTTGAAATCTGCCATATATGTTTAACTATATGCTGATGATATGTTAATGGTTGCAGGCACAGATTTGGTTCTTAACGAATGACTCACAATATGGGTGATGGGTTGTACAAGTGGATGAACTACATGGTGGGTGGGACAGAGTCCCTGATCTCACCCACTACACTCCCGCCGTGACTTGGGCTGGAAGGGTTGAAACACCTTCGCCTTGAAGATCATGATGCCATGAGGGCAGGTCCCAAAGTTGGGTCGCTCATGAGGAACCTACTGGGGGGTGTGCATCAAGGCAGATTCCTTGATCCACGGCACCATTAGTCTCACTATAGCAGGAAACATAAGAGATGATAGTGGTCTATGACGTTGCACTCCCCTCGTAGTCACTGGATGCTTGAAGGGAAAGTGGTGTGGCACCCTTGGAACTTTAGGGGAATTTCTTGAAGGGCACGACCAACTTGGCACCCTTGGCATCACAAATAAGCTATTAGGTGTGGCACCCTTGGAACTTCTAGGGAAGTTCTTGAAGGGCACAACCAAACTCGGCACCCTTGGAATCATAAAAAATAAATAATAATAAATAAATATAAGTAAGGATTGAAAACTAGGTAAATTTACATCAAGGGTAAATGATGATTGGAAACCAAAGTAATTAAATAAAAAAAATAAAACTTGGAATAAGGAGGATCATAGGAAGAAATAAAATAGAGTACCTTAAAAACTCTACCCTTCCCCTGTTGGAAAATACTAGGTAGATTAGGTGGATTAATTAGGTAAAAGGGGAAAGACGAACATAATTGTAAGGATAAAGATTAATCCTAAACTAATTAAACCTAATTAAGAAAAGAGGAAGGTGAATTAAAATAAGAATAATAAATTAAATTTAGAGGAAATGTAGAGAAGCTCCTTGTGGCATCAACCAACATAAGAATATCCATCTAAGAGATAACCTAAGTTAAATTAGGGAGTAGATTGGGGATAAAATCTTGACTCATTAATTGACTTCAAGTAATAAACACAATTTAAGGAATAAAAGGGCGGAATAAAGAGACAACTAGGAGAAGAAATAGGAATCTTGTGAGGTGAGGAAAATATTAGTTTTAAATAAAAAGTTAAGTAAATAATTTTGGGTGACCCTTGATGAGAGAGTGCCACATGGGTAGGTGAATAATCAAGCTATTAAATTAAAAAAAATATATAATTATGCATGACATGCTAAGTGTCATCTATGAGGACTCTTATAAAAGAAGGGGCAAGCCATGGGAAAGGGGACTTTTGGAACCCTATTGTTGGATGGATGATCAGATGTCAGAACAATGATTACGAAGCTATAGTGAGTTTGGTGAGGTAGAGGATTTTTAGAGAGGGGACTCTTGAGCCAAGGTGTGCTCTCCTCTTCCAGCTAGAGCCTTCCTCCATTGTACAACCCCATTGCAGCTCGGGGGTCCGCGGGGATGAAGAGTACCCAAGGAGTAGGCTGGGAGGTTAACCAGTAGGTCTTCGCATTCGGATCAAGTGCGTCATCATTCACTCGCATAAGTGACCAAAAACAAGGGAATACCAGTAACAATAGAGCAAGCGGAGTCTCACCTTCTGGTGAACGGTACATTTGTATTTCATTACTAATTGATCGTAGTTTAAAGTATGTAAATGTTATGTTATGTTTCCTAAATGAGTGTCAGCAATGTGTGTGTTGAATAAATTGAAATCTCAATGCGTTTCTTTTCTCGTCGTATTTACTGTAAAAAAAAAATAAAAATAATCAATATAGTCATAATCATGGTATTTACACTAATTCTATTCTTGAAACAGAAGTAGACATTTCAATTGGTTTTGTAGACTGTAACAATGTGTTCCCTCATCAAGATATGTATGATTTTGTTCTAGATAAAATATGGATTATCTCAGTAATGATAGTGCTAATGTGTTGTTCCCTCTGATGTAATGACTCTAGTACTCTTTTAAACAAGCCCAAACCTACAGACACTAATGAAATGTTTCTTTTTTCAGGAATGGATGATTTTGTACTAGACAAAGTCCTAGAGAGTCTTACAAAAGGGGTCTGTAAGCAGGAAATGGCCCAGTTAAATACTTCGTTGAATACCCCTGAGGTTACTAATGGATATAATATATCTTCTTGTTTAGTCACTTTGTTAAGGCTGGAATATAGTATTGCATCCAAAAATCCAAAGCTTGCACACTATGATGTGGAAGAGAAGATTCCAGTTTCAAATGTAGATTTGGCAAATAGTCCACTGCTAGGAGATAGATAATGAAGATGAATCACATGATTTTGACATTGTCGAAGAAACTACTGATGAAGAGCAGATTGCAGATTCAGTTGGAGGTAAGTAAAAGGGTAATTTGTTAGTAGAGGATCAAGTTCTAGAAGGTCCAGTGCAGCAGACTGTTCAAGCCAATGAAGAATGTAGTAAAGAGTATCTTCAGGAAAATTCCATATCACTTGTTAATGATGAAGGTTTAGAGGATGAATTGAATGATTCAAAAACCACTGAAGGGTATCAGGTCTTTGTAGTTGAAAAAGAAGAGCAAATTGAACTATTTTCCAAGAGTGAAACTCATAATGCTCAAGAAACTATATCTCCTAAGAACTACAATGAGGAAGCTCAATAGGTTGTGAAGGATGAAGCTCATGAAATCAAGTCTTATTTTTCAGACAATAGAAAAGTGTGTTTTGGCCTTGATGAGTTGAATGGTCCTCAAAAGGAGGAATATGATAGCCAACATATTTACAAGAATGAAGCTTATGAAGGTGAATCAATGGATTGTGGCAACACTCTAGAATTAAAAAATAAGCTTCAATTTGATGCAGACAATTTGAATGGTGCTCATCAATTCAAACTCCTACCAAAGGCTTTATCTCTAGAAAATCTGTCACAGCTGGCATCATATAGTGAAGGTCAAGCACCTAGGGAATGTAGTGAAGAGGAGCTTTTAGTTGTAAATGATGTTCAACAAAGTCACATCTCACTGGTTAATGGTGAAGCTAAAGAAGATAAATTGAGTGATCCCAAAACTAGCGAAGGATTTCATGACTCTATATATCAAAGAAAAGGAGCATTATGAACTTGCTTCAATGGCTGAAACTTAGGATGTTGAAGGAACTATATTTCAAAAGAAAAATGATGGCTATCCTGATGTAGTTTGGATGAAAGTGAAAAATCTTGAATAGGTAGATATGTCCAACGAACTTGAAGGAAAATATGAGAACATTCAAGCTTCAGAGGATGAAGTGCATCAAGGCAACTTTTCAGACAATGGAAATGAGTTTTATAACCTCAATGAGTTTTATGGTTCAAATCCTCAAAAGGAGGAAGATGTAGTTGAGTAGATCACTATGAATGTTCAAATTCCCTTAATAGATGGTGATCAAGTAGAACGTGGATCTTACAATGTAGCTTTGGAAAAGAATGCAGTTGACGATCAAGCATATTAGGAAAGCATTAGTATTGTTGATGGCATAACTGATGCAAGTCCAATTAAAGAAAAAATGTTTGATATGGACAACCATGGAAAACATGATCGATTCATTGCCCCTAACAAAATTGAGGGAAAAGAGGATGACCAGGAAGAACAATCTATATAGAACAGGGCTGAAGAGACACAGCCCAGCTACTAATGATCTGCTGCAATAATTCTAGAACAAATTAAATGAGCGAAGCATCTAGATAATAATGATATGTTCCTTTTTTTAGGTATAACTAATTCTATTCTTGAAACATAAGCAGACATTTCAATCGATTTTGTAGATTGTAACAATGTGTTCCCTCATCAAGATATGTATGATTTTGTTCCAAATAAAAGATGAATTATCTCAGTAATGATAGTACTGATGTGTTTCTCCCTTTGATGTAATGACTCTGGTACTCTTTTAAACAAGCCCAAACCTATGGACACAAATGGCATGTTTCTTTATTCAGGAACGGATGATTATGTACTAGACAAACTCCTAGAGAGTCTTACAAAAGACGCCTGTAAGAAGGGAATGCCCCAGTTAAATACTTCGTTGAAGACCCCTGAGGTTACTGACGGATACAATATATCTCCCTATTTAGTCACCTTGTTCGGACTGGAATATAGTACTGCAACCAAAAATCCAGAGCTTGGACACTATGACGTGGAAGAGAAGATTCTAGTTTCTAATGTATATTTGGAAAATAGTCCATTTCTAGGAGACATAGATAATGAAGATGAATCACATGATTTGGACATTGCTGAAGAAACTACCAATGAAGAGCAGATTGTAGATTCAGTTAGAGGTAAGAAAAAAGGTAATTTATTAGTAGAGGATCAAGTTCTAGAAGGTCTAGTGAAGCAAAAATCAAATAGTGCAGCTCAAATCGATGAAGAATGTAGTAAACAATATCTTCAGGAAAATCCCATATCACTTGTTAATGATGAAGGTTTAGCCAATGAATTGAATGATTCAAAAACCAATGAAGGGTATCAAGTCTCTATAGTTGAAAAAGAAGAGAAAATTGAATAGTTTTCCAAGAGTGAAACTTAGAATTCTCAAGAAACTGTATCTCCTAAGAACTATAATGAGGAAGCTTAAAAGGCTGTGAAGGATGAAGCTCATGAAATCAATTCTTATATTTTAGACAAAAGAAAACTGTGTTTTGGCCTTGATGAGTTGAATGGTCCTCAAAAGGAGGAATATGACAACCAACAGATTTATGAGAATGAAGCTTATGAAGGTGAATCAATGGATTGTGGCAACACTCTAGAATTAGAAAATAAGCTTCAATTTGATGCAGACAATTTGAATGGTGTTCATCAATTTGAACTCCTACCAAAGGCTTGGTCTCTGGAAAATCTATCACAACTGGCATCATATGGTGAAGGTCAAGCGCCTAGGGAATGCATTGAAGAGGATCTTTTAGTTCTAAATGATGTTTAGTAAAGTCACATCTCACTGGTTAATGGTGAAGGTCAAGAAGATAAATTGAGTGATCCCAAAACTAGTGAAGGATTTCATGACTCTATATATCAAAGAGAGGAGAATTATGAACTTGCTTCAATGGCTGAAACTTAGGATGTTGAAGAAACTATCTTTCACAAGCAAAATGATGGCTCTCCTGATGTAGTTTGGATGAAAGTGAAAAATCTTGAATAGGTAGATATGTCCAATGAACTTGATTGAACATATGAGAACATTCAAGCTTCAAAGGATGAAGTGCATCAAGCCAACTTTTCAGACAATGGAAATGAGTTTTATAACCTCAATGAGTTGTATGGTTCAACTCCTCAAAAGGAGGAAGATGTAATTTAGTAGATCACCAAGAATGTTCAAATTCCCTTAATAGATGGTGATCAAGTAGAATATGGATCTTACAATGTAGCTCTGGAAAAGAATGAAGTTGAAGATGAGGCATATCAGGAAAGCATTAGTATCGTTGATGACATAACTAATGCAAGTCCAATTAAAGATATATTGTTTGATATGGAAAACCATGGAAAACATGAGGGATTCGTTGCCCCTCAAAAAATTGAGGGAAAAGAGGATGACCAGGAAGAACAATCTATACAGAACGGAGCTGAAGAGACACAAGAATTCAAAGTTGGAGAAAATATACAACTTGTGAAAGTAGACACAGTGGCTAGCAACCAGGAACCTTCTAACATGGATACTCCATTGAATATGCCTATGCTTACAAAAGGCCTTGATATATCTTCTTGCTTGAATTCTTTTTTTGGTATTGGACTTTAGTGATCCATTAGGTAAGTCTAATCTTATGGAGAGTAATGAAGCATTATTTTGTTCAGGTATTGATGATTCTCTTCCAAAAAATATTTTAGAGATTGTTACAAAAGCTGCCTGCAAGCAGGAACTTTACCGATTGGATAATCCTTTGAAGATCCCTGAGGTTACAAAGGGATATAATATAGCTATGGAAAAAAATGAAGTTGAAGATGGAGCATGCCAGGAAAGCATTTTTATTTTTGATGGCATAACTGCTGCAAGTCCAATTAGAGAATAATTGTTTGATATGGACAACAACGAAAAACATGAGGGATTCACTGACCCTACCAAAATTGAGGAAAGCAATGGCCAGGAAGCTAGAGAGACCCAAAATTTCAAAGTTGGAGAAAATATACAGATTGTGGTGAGCAAGCATGAAACTTCCCAATTGGATACTTTGTTGAGGATCCCTGAGGTTACAATGGGATATAATATATCAACTTGTTTAAGCACCTTATTTGGCCTAGACTCCAGTATTCCATCCAAAAGTTTAGAACTTAGAAAAATTTACAATATATCCCCTTGTTTAAGTATGAATGAATCTCTTCTAGAAGACAAGGATGTGTGCAATCAACAACTTTCCCTAGATAAGCCATTGAAGAGGCTTGCACATGCTGAGGGACCAAAATATGATACCACAATGAAAAAGCTTGAGCTTATAGAAAATGATGTGACATTAGAGGCTAAATATTTGTCACTGCATGTCCCACTTGGAGACCATGTTTCTGTCATGAAGAAGGATCCTATGGTTTTGGAAGGGACAGATCATTTTGAAAGTATTCTCCTTATAGAAAATCCTGTAGAATCTAGAGAAGTAGCTGAGGGTTCTATTATTTTGGCTGATATGAATGTTCCTAATAAAGGGGATTAAAAAAGCACCAAACTTGTACACAGAATATTGACTTTAAGCAATAGATTGCAAACTTTGAAATTGGACTTACAAGGACAACTTCCAGAGTCATTCTATGGTACACCTTCCAGAAGGCTGATGGATTGAAAACTTAATGGAAGAATAGAGAAAACCATAGATACCATTTCTGTTTATAGGCCAAGGCAATCCATAGGAAGTGATGAGGCTATGCACAATTCACTAAAGGAGATTTGTGCTGAGCTAGTGGGACAACTTAGTTTATGGAAGCTATAGAATCTACACAAAGAAAATGAAACAACAGCAAAGGATTTTGAAAAGGTAAGCTAAATTATGTATGGACTTCATATTTTTCCATCTTCTTTATCAGATTCATCTTAAGGAACATAGTACACAGTTGGTGCACTATATGTATGACATTTTTTCATTTTTTCTTTTCAGGAGATAAGTAAACAATTTGTTTCAAAGAATATGTCATAACCTACAGTAGAACAGAGGATGGAATCCTTCGACACACCATTGAGGAGGCTTGGACATACTAAGGGCCATGATATATCTCCTTGCTTGTACACATTATTTGGACCAAAATGTAGTACACCATTGACAAATCATGAGCTTACATAAGATAATGATAAGGTTGTTACTGGCACACCATTTGAAAATGATCTATAGCCATTGTTAGTGACTGAATCAGGGGGAGTTGACAATTTTGGCAATGAATTGGCATGGTTAGTTTATGTATCCCATGAAAAGAGGCATGGCTTCCAACACCACAAGAAAGCCAAAGCAATGAATGCATTGGTATATTCCTAGCTATGTACACATCTCTCTTCTTCTGATGATTTCCTCATATGAAATTCATTAATTATTATGCTGACGCTGATGATTATTATCCATCACTCCACTTAGGTTTGAGTGTCTGTTGTCCTCACAAATGGCCTCTTTCAGTTGAACCTTGATTTTGATCATTATATAAACAATAACAATGCTATTTGTGAGGCAATGTTTTTTCTAATGGATCCAGTTCTTGGGAAGAAAACTTGCTATGTACAATTTTCTCAGAGATCGACACTTGGAGTTTTTAACTCAAGTTGGTTCACTCGCAGTTTCCATCACATACAAGTAATTAAGGAGGTTGGTGGAGGTACAAACATTTGAATCCTAACAACTAAGAAACCTGCCTGTCCAATAGAGACAGTTGTTTCCCAAGACAACCTTTTAAACTATAATTGGTCACCTTTCTAATAATTTGTTGTTATCTCTTTGCGCATTGAATGTTCGGACGTGGAGGTCAAGTGCAACCAGTCTGAAAAACCATTGGAATTGGGGGCTCTTTGACTACAGTTTGACTGGTCGACATCAAAAACATTGCTACCAACAAAGGTAAGGGGAAGAAGCCCATTAAAGCTAAATAAGAGATTGAGAAATTGATCCTAGGTGTTCACTTACACTGGAAAAATGTGGTTAGGTTTTGAAAGTGCATGCTATTTTTAAGATTGGTGTAATGAAAGTAAGGGTAAGGAGGGTATAGCCAAATAATTGATAGGTTTCTGGTGGACACAAAATTAGGCTATACCTAACTTCAATGACAATGGAATTCACAACCACCAAACCCAAATTTTATATTTTTTAGGCACTAGCTAAACTAGTGGATAAAACCACCGCTCCTTTAGATCCTAATAGTTTCAACTTCTATATCGATCCATCGCCACTTTATGCTATTTCCTTGTAGACGAAGGGATGGAACTCCTTGTCTAATACATAAAACAAAATTTAAGGAACAATAGCATGAGTCGAGTAGTGTTCTCCCCTGTGATGAGTTGTGGCACAAAAACCATGCATTATCTAAAGTCCCTCCTCTTGAAGGTTGAATTGGGTGAGTGATTTGCAAGTGATCTGGAAAACTTCTTCATCCTCTATCGTGAAATAGAGTATTTCTATGTTAGTCAATTGAACTCACATGGAAAATCCAATCTGTGATATGTTTTATTTCTCTAAAATAAAACAAAATTAACCATAAGTTGCATTATAGATTTGTTTTCGACTTGCATCTCAATCAAAGTTATTAGGCTATATATCTGAATAAATTACTATTTTCATTGTCACGTTCTAGGTACTCCTTTGAGATCAAGTCCTGAATTCTGTATTTTATTGCTTTAAGTTCAGGCTTGAACGTGCTTTAGAGCTGTTCAATACAATCACTCAATAGTTGTTGCTGAGGTAAGATTTTTCTAGTCTTCATGATGAGAACTATTGTTGAATCTATTTAGAAATGTCTGTCTTCTTTTACATTTTTGATCACTCTATTCCTCTTGTTCACATTCATATTTGTAAGTGGAATATTAATCTTTTTCAACTTGTGTGAAAAGGGAGGATTGAATTCAAAATTATCACTTGTATATATTGTTGCAGTGCTAGGTTCCTTTAGAAGAATCTTGTACTTTCCACATGAAACTAAATACAGAAGTCGAATAAGATCTTCATCTTCCAAATTTAGTTGAGATTTAATTTCTACAGAGCTCAGCTTCGTAGTTTCATTGAACAGCAATAACAAAGCTACTTGGTATGTTTTTACTGCCAATTCTATTACCGTGGTGTCAAATTTGGAGATGATGTCATAGGTTCCCAAGGAGTATACCCATGTAAGTGTACGATGTTCATATCTCTGAGAATAAAATTCCTAAAACTCGACAAGGCATGTAGCCATATTATAAGGTATATAAAGATTGGAAGACTTGTAAGTTGGCGAACATGTAGCATTCAATACTGTGACACCCAAGGTTAGTTTTAAATTGTCACATGCAGAATTGTTAAACTCAGTTTGGATTTCTTTCAAAAATACGAAATCTTTAACCTTGCCCTCCATTTTTTATATAATACTAGAACCATAGGGCTCCTTCAACTTCGACAATTTGTTTTGCTCATCATCAATATTTGCACCTATATCATGCAACAATCTCGTAGCTAAGTATTTCCTGCAAAATTCCACAAATAAATAATTATCACTCACATAGCGAACAAATTTTACAACCTTTTCCAACAGGCTCTCAATATTATCATCACCAGACTTTTTTGGACTGCCACCCTTCTTCAATAAATTATCCAAAAAGCTACAAACAACTCTGCACTTTTGGTTCCTGTAACTCTTTTATTGCAAATTACCACCAATGCTTCGTGCAGAGCTTTAGAAATGGAATTATCATTTTGAAATTCATGCTCCAAATAATCCACATACTGGTCATAAATTTCAATGACCTTCTCTAGGAATTCAAGTCCCTGTATTTTTGTACTATTTGATGAGTTATTGCTCCTAGTAGTGTTTTCTTCCCATTTGATTAAGTGTATTCCTTAGCTAATTATATGTTGTAGAAAAATACTTGCCACTGGTTAGAGACCTTTGGGGATTTTACAAAATAACCTATACATCCTAGAAATATCAATTTTCTTATCATCCCTAAGCAGGGCCTTGAAACCTAAATCACGTTTCCCTAAAAGTTGAATTTCATAATGGTCAAGGAGTTCATTTTGGACTCTCTCTAATAACCCATGCTTGCTGCAAGAGTGAAAATAATTGTCAACGGTGTGCTCCTCATTCTGCAAGCACTCTTTAGCTTTTACCATATATCCTAGATAAGAATAATCCGAAATCCGTAAAGCAATGTTTCGAGCATAGTAAAGTCGAGTATCCTCAAAATTTCCACTTTGCAGGTGGCTCACATTTAACACATTCATTGATTTATTAGTTTATGGAAGGTATCTTGAGCCTTGGTTGTTATTTACTCCTACCTCCTAATTCTTCCCCTATGCCCCTGTAGAAGACATCAAGTCTTGACAATACAAACTTATTTTATAATATTGCACTGGGAAAAAAAGACATTGGATCATAGTACTGATTACCAGCTTAGTGAAGGTGTTCAACTGGCTAGACTTCTATTTATAGAAACATGTTTGGATTTAATAAGAAGAGAAAAGTTGCAAATGAAGGATCATGCTTGCCAATTACTATCTACTATTAATGGTAGTTTGGATTGTAAATGTCTTTTAGTCTTCTTTCCTAACAAAGTTCCAGATATTTAATTCCTTTCTTAATTGGAGAATATGTTTAACTTTATTCTGTGCAGGAATGAATGTTGGCAAAAATAAATCAACTATGCAGCAAGGGGACGGAGAATATCCTTCAAATGCAATTGCTGGTAGATGTTTACGAACTTTTGCAAGTTCACCAGGGCAATCAATTTCTGTCGAAAGTGGAAGTGGTGTATCAAGAGGTAGTGATGCAGCAATTGCAACACCATCCAAAAACAATCATATGGCAAGGGTACAACGTTTAGATATTCATTAGCAAGACTTAGATTCGTCAAATACTATAGGATGAGTCTCATTCATTACTCTATGTTGCTGGCTTCTTGTGTTTGTGTATTTGTCATGTTTGAGATAGAGCATTACTGATCGGTTGTACCTTTGCACTTGAATAGCACACAGAATAGAAAAAGAGTTCCTAAAGTCAATGGTGGGGAGAAGGGTGAGAGGGGACTCCGAAATTTCAGCATGAAAGGTGTATCCTCACAATTCACCTATTCTCTTTCTTTTTTTGACTGGAATTTTCTTTTGATACATGTTGATGGATGGATGTCTTTATGTTGTTGGAGGCAATGGAATTGATATAAATAGATAGTAGATTCGTATGTGTTTGTTCTCATAATGGCAGTCATGGGGAATAGAGGGAGGTCAAATGCAAGCCAGGTGTGGACCTCTCCAACCATGGAGAGAATGTGGATAGCTAATATGTGTGGAGTTCTATTTAATCCATATGGTTGACTAGCTCAAACAAAATCTTGATCCACTAGCAAATAATGTTTTTGTTTGTTATACCTGGTGTCCTTAGGGCATGCTTGTAACTATATTTGTATTACACATTGGCCTCAAGGGTTTGTTTCACTTATTGTCAATTGTTTAACTATGTCCAATCAGTTATAAGGTTGAGAGCAAGTGTCAGCCCACATATAATGAGGTAACAACATGACCATAGAGACTGCTTATTATTTAGCAATTGTTCCTTGTTTATTTTTTAAGTATGACTCCCATTTTTTTCTCATCATCTTATCTTAATTAAATATTGAAATTCTAATATGTAGCATTTTTTAGCAAGCAATGCAGAAGGCATCTCTGAATTTTTTTACCATTGCATATAAAATGCTAAACTGTAGTAATGGTTGACACATAGTACAATGAATGGGAATTGTGACATCCCCAGATCTTTGAAATCGATCAATATGACTGAATCAATGGTGATATGGCCAGGTAAGTAAAATGAATATTGGTTCAAGTGAAAGTTATGCAAATGATATGCTGAGAATGCCCCCTATGAAAATGCTCTAGTAGGCAGTAGGAATGGATTCAATGAACCAGTGGCATGCAAAAAGTGTTAAACGAGACTCATCTCTGAGAGGAATAGTGAACATGGATTCTCAAGGGAAAAAAGGCTCTTGAACAGGCAAACTTTGTGTAGTCAAAGGTGCTTAGGACATGCTCACAAAACAGTACTATGAATGCGAGAGAGGTATTAAATTTATTCAGTCTATTTGTGTTGGCATTGTGATTTTGGTTTGGTACTATGGCACAGGTGTTGTACTTGATGGAAACTCATTCTAGTGGCAGATCTCACAGGCACTCAAAATCTTGGAAATTAAGACACCCGCAGGTAATCCTAGATGAAGTTGCGGACCCGCAGGTACACCATCCAAGGAGTGCATACATGCTCGCAGGTGAGGACCCCAGTTTCACACTCTCCAATGCATAAAAGCGCGTGCACGTGGGAATCTTTATGAATGGTTCATGGTATTTAGCCCGACCTATGGTTTTGGTCCGTGGTTTTGCATCTACAAATATTGATCTAAGGTATTGGGTTCATGGTATTGTGCTACTATGGTTTTGGACCGTGGTATTGTGAATGGCTTGCCTATAAAAAGGAAAGGAGATCTCTTGGCTAGACACTTGTGAAATTTGAATATCTTAAGATCTGAAATTTTGGGTGATTGGTTTTAAAGCTAGATCCATATCAAGGAGAAAACTTAAGGCGAATCTATTGATAAGTCGTGATCTCTCGGGCGCATGCACAGATCTATGGATCTGACTGACTGTGGCACATTGGAGGACTGCTAATTTGGCCCTAATTAGAAGTCCACAGGCGATCCGAAGGCGCAGTGCGGGGGTACGCAACATAGAAAAAGGCTCATTGCGAGGTACGCAACGCAGGAGAAAGCGAAGTGAGGGCCGCATGCAGCGCTGAAAAAGGAGAAGTGCGAGGTACGCAGTGCGAGAAAAGGCACAGTACGGAGGTACGCTATCTGTTAGACAGTGAGGGTGCGGACCTGAGAAGAAGTACGTAGAGCAGAAGAATCACCAGTGCATATCTATGCAGTTCAGACTCAGAAGAGTTGCGGATATACGCAGGCCACTGTTGGTGAAGTTGCAGTCTTATCTTGAAACATTTGTTGACTGTCTTTTATCTATTGCTGCAGAATTCTAGGTTTAGATGTCTGGTATTACCTTTCTGTTTACAGCATTCTGAAGAATTCGGTGATTCATTGGTTCATTGTATAAGGATATTCGGTGATTTACATGTACTTGATGATTATTTGATGTTCATGGATCCAGTCTGAAAGTTTATGAAACGTGGTCCTTAAAGAAGTAAAAGAGCTAAGGGGGTTGCAGCTCCCTTCCAGGAGAGACTGGAAAACGAGAGAGTATTGTAGCTCTCTGCAGGTTGCAGCCTGCATACTGGTAAAGGACTGCACCAGTACAAAATCATTGTAAAAGAAGTTTATAATTGTCAGAAGATAGAGACATATTACAGCAGGTGGTTTTCACCCACATTGGGTTTCCACCTTATATCTCGTGTTCTTTGGTGTGACTATCTGTTTTTCTTGTTTCATGCTCATTATTATATGGTACTAACATACAAGTTAATGATCAATATCTAAAGATTAAATTAAGGAAGGCATATTGAAAAGAGTTTGATAATACTGATTCACCCCCTCCCCTATCAATATTATTTCCAACAATTGGTATCAGAGTAGGTCCCTCAGAAGAAGCTTGATCGCTTGAAGGAAGATCTTTCATCATGAGCAACTACGAGAGGGAAGCATCAATCAGGCCACCAATTTTTGATGGGACAAACTTCGTTTATTGGAAGGTAAGAGTTATTGCCTATCTTCAATCTCTTGGTACAGAAGTATAGGATATCATAGATACAGGGTATACTTTTCCATCAGCAACTCCTACAGATCCAGCTGAGAAGAAGAAGTATGAAACAAATGCAAAAGTAGTCAATACTCTATTGGGATGCCTATCTCAATCAGAATTTGTCAAGGTTATGCAGTTTAAATCCGCAAAAGAGATATGGGACAAGATTGTTCTGAGCTATGAAAGAGATGATCAGGTAAAACAAGCAAAACTTCAAAACCTCAGGATTCAGTATGAAAATCTCAAGATGTATAATGATGAAAGTGTGGCTAATTATTTTCTTCGTGTATATGAGATTGTTAATTGTATGAAACAATTGGGTGAAAAAGTAAAAGAGGCTGTTGTAGTTGAAAAGTTCTAAGATCTTTGTCCCCTATGTTTGAATCTAAAGTTTCTGTAATAGAAGAAAAGGAGAATCTCCAAAACCTTAAAATGTCACAACTTCATGGAATTCTAACTTCTTATGAAATGAGGAAAGGAGGACCATCAGACAGGAGAGAAGCTTCCTTCAAGGCTTCTAGCAAAGGAGTTTAGTATGAGTCAGGACACATATCAGATGAAGAAGAAGAATCAAATTTTGTCAAAAATCTTCAACGGGATGCTGGATGATTTCGAGGTAAGTTACCTTTCAAATGCTTTGCTTGTGGAAGAGTAGGTCACTATGCTGCCAAATGTCCTCACAAGGATAAGGGGAAGGAACCTATTAGATGGAACAAGAAACATAAAGCAAACAAGAAAAGCTATTACACTCATGAAGATAGTGATGGACTATCAAATAGGGATGAAGATGAACGAGGTAATCACTATAAAATTTTAATGGCCTTTGAAGATGATGATTACTTGGATGCTATAGATGTGGATGGATTTTATGAAGAAATTTCTAGACTCAAAACATGTTTAGAAGAAAAGAATGTGATCATTGATACTCTAAAATTTCAACTTGATGAAAAAGAGAAATTTCTTGAGAAGTTAGAATGTGAAATTGTTGGCCTTAGAAAAGAAATTGAGAAAACAAAGGCCCTTAATCTTAAATTTGTTAAAGGATCTAAAACTCTAGATGAGATTGTCAATGTGCAACGTTCCCCTCTAATCAAGACAGGTCTGGGATATAATGGCGAAGCATCTCAAGCTTCCACCTCCAAAAGTTATCTTGATGCAGCAAGAAGAAGTGAGCAAAGGCCTAATAGAAATCATCAGGTAAATCAGGGATAGTCTTCCTCAAGAACGAATAAAGACTATCAAGAAAATCAGGGGCATGCTACCTTAAGGACAAACAGAAGTTACAACCAGCCACAGGTAAAATCTTCCTAATTTTCTTCAAGAATGGATATCAGTAGAAACTACAATCAGTTGGATGATAGTCGCAGAATTTCTTCAATGGCCAATGTTTCTCTTGCCATAAGTTTGGTCACAAAGCAGCTCAATATTGCCTATAAGACAATCATGACTAGAGAGGCTCAAAAACAAAGAAGTATGCCCGCAATCACGAAGAGGACCTATAACAACTTTTCCACCCTTGAAAGTGAAATTGAATCTTCTATTTGTAATAATTTTGGTCATGAAGATTCTGAATGCAGGAGCAGGTTTTGGAAGATAACTCAAAAGGAACAAATCTCAAGTGCCAAAACATGGAGAATGAAGGAACCACAACCAAAAAGATGTGGGATAGCTTTATATGTAGAAGGACGGGAAAATCAATGGTACATCAACAACAGATGTTCGAAGCATATGACAGGTGATAAAGAAAAACTTGAATCATATACTACTTTAGAAAAGGGAAAGAAAGTTTATTTTGGAAATGATAACCCTGCAACCATAAAAGGAAAAGGCATTGCTCAGTTGAAAGAAAAGGTCAAAGCTGGAAATGTTTTGTATGTTGATGGCTTGAAGCATAATCTATTGAGTGTAAGTCAGATGTGCGATAATGGAACCGAGGTAATATTTCGATCAGATGGGTGTAGTGTTCATGATGTTGATACAAGAAGAACAGTTCACAAAGGCAGAAGAACTCCAAATAATCTATACATATTTGAAGAAGGGGAACAACAATGTTATTTGAGCAAAAACGATGAACACTAGTTATGGCACTGGAGGTTGGGGCATCTAAGCTTTTCACAAATAAGGAAAGCATGCAAATACCAAGCAGTTCGTGGTCTTCCAGACATCAAAATTCCAGACAACACCATATGCAAATCATGTCAGTTTGGGAAGCAAACCAGAACTAACTTCCTTGAGAAGGAAGGATATGCCAGTAGGCTCTTGAGCTAGTCCATACAGATGTATGTGGTCCATTTAGGACAAGGTCACCTCGAGGAGAAGAACACTTCATATTATTCATTGATGACTTCTCAAGGATGGTTTGGTTAGGACTTATGAAGCACAAGCACGAAGAATTCGAAAAATTCCAATCCTTCAAAGCCTTGGTTGAAAATGAATCAAATTACAAAATCAAGTGGCTCAGGTCCGACAGAGGTGGGGAGTTTACCTCAAATGAATTTTTCGATTTCTATGAAGAACATGGAATAAGAAGGGAATTATCTACAACTAGGACTCCTCAACAAAATGGAGTGGTGGAAAGGATGAACAGAACAATCCAACAAATGGCTCATGCTATGCTTGATGAGTTTGGAACTCCTACAACCTTCTGGGGTGAAGCTGCATATGTTGCAGTTGTTATTCTCAACAAAACAAATGTCTGAGTGAATAACACTCAAACTCTGCATGAGCTCTGGTATGGTGAGACTCCTTCGGTAAAGCATTTCAAATTTTTTTGGAGCAAATGCTATATTAATAATACTGATGAATAGCTTGGAAAACTTGAACCCAGAGTAGATGAAGGCATTCTCCTTGGTCATTCTCCCAACAACAAAGCATATAAGTGTTATAATAAAAGACTTGGAAGAATTTTCGACAGCATTGATGTAGTGGTTGATGAAAAAGGATACATCCCTAGGCAAGTAAATCACGAAGATATCGAAGAGGATGAAGACTACTCTCCAAATCAGACAGATGATGAAGAAGAACCTCAAGAGGCACCAGAGGAATAGATAAGTATAGAAGAAATGATTCCATCTAGGTATGTTCATAAGAATCATCCAGAATCTCAGATTTTGGGGCAGAAAGAAGCAGGTGTACAAACTAGAAGAACAATTGCTGAAGCCTCAAGCTATTTGGCATTTCTCTCCTCCACTGAGCCACAAAATGTAAAAGAGGCATGCAAAGATGAATGCTGGATCAAGGCAATCGATGAAGAACTTGAGCAGATTGAAAAGAACAACACTTGAGAGTTGGTTCCTAGACCAAAAGATAAGAATGTCATAGGGACAAAAGCCAGACTTGTTGGTAAAGGGTATGCTCAACAAGAAGGAATAGACTTTGAAGAAACTTTTTCTCCTGTTGCTAGACTTGAGGCCATCCAAATGTTCCTTGCTCTCTCAAGCTTTCAAAAGTTCAAAGTTTTTCAAATGGA
>APFE031466411.1:2365-19599 GCA_000404065.3 Pinus taeda | reverse complement strand
AAGCATTTCAAAATTTTTTGGAGCAAATGCTATATTAAGAATACTGATGAACAGCTTGGCAAACTTGAACCTAGAGCTGATGAAGGCATTCTCCTTGGTTATTCTCCCTACAACAAAGCATATAAGTGTTATAATAAAAGACTTGGAAGAATTGTTGACAACATTTATGTAGTGGTTGATGAAAAAGGATACATCCCTAGGCAAGTAAATCATGATGATATTGAAGAGGATGAATACTATTCTCCAAATCACACTGATGATGAAGAAGAGACCCATGAAGAAGAAACCCATGAGGAGCCAGAGGAACAGATAAGGGTAGAAGAAAAGAATCCTTCTAGGTATGTTCGAAAGAATCATCCAGAATCAAAAATTTTGGGGCAAAAGGAGGCTGGCATACAAACAAGAAGAGAAATTGCAGAAGATTCAAGCTATTTGGAATTTCTCTCCTCCACTGAACCACAAAATGTAAGAGAAGCTTGCCAAGATGAGTGCTGGGTCAAGGCAATAGATGAAGAACTTGAGCAGATTGAAAAGAACAACACTTGGGAGTTGGTTCCTAGACCAAAAGATAAGAATGTCATAGGGACAAAATGGATCTTCAAGAACAAGTTGAATGAAAATGGGAATGTTATTAGAAACAAGGCCAGACTTGTTTATAAAGGGTATGCTCAACAAGAAGGAATAGACTTTTAAGAAACTTTTGCTCCTGTTTCTAGACTTGAGGCCATCCAAATGTTCCTTTCCCTCTCAAGTTTTCAAAAGTTCAAATTTTTTCAAATGGACGTGAAATCAACCTTTCTGAATGGGGACTTAGAAGATGAAGTGTACATTGAGCAACCAGATGGTTTCATCCTTGGGAATGATCCAAATCTTGTATGCAGACTAAAAAAGGCTCTCTATGGTCTTAAACAGAATCCAAGGGCTTGGTACTATCGGTTGGACATATATCTTCATCAACAAGGTTTTTCAAAAGGATCAGCAGATAGTAATCTTTATATAAAAATTGAAAATGACAAATTGCTAATACTTTTTGTGTATGTAGATGATATTATCTTTGGCAGTAATGAGGAAGCTATGAGTCAAAGCTTTGCCTTGGTGATGCAGAAATAATTCGAAATGTCTTTGCTTGGAGAACTGACATACTTTCTTGGATTGCAAATCCAACAAAATGAAGGTGGGATCTTCTTGTCTCAAACCAAATATCTCAAGCAGATTTTGAAGAAATATGACATGGAAGATGCAAAACCAGTATGTACCCCCATGGTCATAGGATGCAGCCTCAGTGCAAATGATGAATCAACAGCAGTGCATCAACCAACCTACAGGTCTATGATTGGAAGTCTACTTTATTTGACAGGTACTCGACCAGACATCATGCATGCAGTAGGAATAGTTGGAAGATTTCAGGAAAACCCAAGGGAAACTCATCTTCAGGCAGTGAAGAGAATCTTTAAGTACATTCAAGGAACTCAAAACTATGGCTTATGGTATCCTAGAGATACAGATCTCACACTTCATGCTTATACAGATGCAGATTCGGTCGGAAGCGTGGATGACGGGAAGAGCTAAAGTGGTGGTGCATTTTTGATGGGTTCCAGATTAGTATCTTGGTTCAGCAAGAAACAAAGTTTGATTGCTTTATCTATAGCTGAAGCGGAATATGTGGCTGCTGCTTCTTGCTGCACTCAACTCCTTTAGATGATGCAGACTTTGTAGGACTTTCAAATCACTTGTACACCACCTATCTCCATCTTATGTGATAATACAAGTGCAATCAGCATTTCAAAGAACCCAATCATGCATTCAACGACCAAGCATATACCAATCAAGTATCACTTTCTCAGGGAACAAGTCATTGAACAAAAGGTCAAGTTGGAGTATGTTCCTTCTAAGGAACAAGTTGCTGATATTCTCACCAAACCATTGCCCAGGGATAACTTTGAATGCCTTAGACAAAAGCTGGGGGTAGTTGATGCATCATCTTGTTATTGAATCTCATATGTTGGTTGTATGCAAGGTCTATATGTGGTATACGCGTACATTTGTTGGTTTATGGATTGGTGGCATAGGTTCAAGGGGAGCACATATAATGCATTGTTGGCATTATGGTAGCACAAAAGGAGAACATGGATGCTAATCTGAACATGGCTGCAATATGTCTCTATCTCTTTCATGGTCATGGTGGATTATGGTTCTTCTTGAAGAAATTTATGGTGGATTATGGGTGGGATTATGGATCTGGTCAGGGGAGCATTATCAGCAGAGCAAAGACTTAAGCATGTTCTCAGGGGGAGTATAACCCTTTGCCCTTGATGTCAGGGGAGGAAGACATTGGGATCTTGAGGTTGCCATCAAGTCCAAAGGGGGAGATTGTTGGCATTATGATTCTGGTTTGGTACTATGGCACAGGTGTTGGACTTGATGGAAACTCATTCTAGTGGCAGATCTCACAGGAACTCAAAATCATGGAAATTAAGACACCCGCAGGTAATCCTAGATGAAGCTGCGGACCCGTAGGTACACCAACCAAGGAGTGCGTACATGCTCGCAGGTGATACGTTCAGAAGGTACGAACCCCAGTTTCACACTCTCCAATGCATAAAAGCACGTGCACGTGGGAATCTTTATGAATGGTTCATGGTATTTAGCCCGACCTATGGTTTTGGTCCATGGTTTTGCATCTACAAATATTGATCCAAGGTATTGGGTTCATGGTATTGTGTTCTATGGTTTTGGACCATGGTATTGTGAAAGGCTTGCCTATAAAACGGAAAGGAGATCTCTTGGCCAAACACTTGTGAAATTTGAATATCTTAAGATCTAAAATTTTGGGTGATTGGTTTTAAAGTTAGATCTAAATCAAGGAGAAAACTTAAGGAAAATCTATTGATAAGTCGTGATCTCTCGGGCACATGCACAAATCTGTGGATCTGACTGACTGTGGCACATTGGAGGACTGTTAATTTGGCCCTAATCAGAAGTCCGCAGGAGATACAAAGGCGCAGTGCGGGGTTACGCAGCACAGAAAAAGGCTCAGTGCGAGGTACGCAGCACAAGAGAAAGCGAAGTGCGGGCCGCACGCAGCGCTGAAAAAGGAGAAGTGCAAGGTACACAGTGCGAGAAAAGGCACAATGCGGAGGTACGCTGTCTCTTAGATAGTGAGGGTACGGACCTGAGAAGAAGTACGTAGAGCAGAAGAACCACCAGTGTGGATCTACGCAGTTCAGACTCAGAAGAGCTGCGGATATACACAGGCCACTGTTGGTGAAGTTGCGGTCTTATCTTGAAACATTTGTTGACTGTCTTTTATCTATTGCTGCAGAATTCTGGGTTTAGATGTCTAGTATTACCTTTCTGTTTACAACATTATGAAGAATTGGGTGATTAATTGGTTCATTGTATAAGGAGATTCAGTGACTTACATGTACTTGATGATTATTTGATGTTCATGGATCTAGTCTGAAAATTTATGAAACGTGGTCCTTAAAGAAGTAAAAGAGCTAAGGGGGTTGCAACTCCCGTCTCGGAGAGACTGGAAAATGAGAGAGAGTTGTAGCTCTCTACAGGTTGCAGCCTGCGTACTGGTAAAGGACTGCACTAGTACAAAATCATTGTAAAATAAGTTTCTAATTGAAAGAAGATAGATACATATTATAGCAGGTGGTTTTCACCCATATTGGGTTTCCACCTTATATCTGGTGTTCTTTGGTGTGACTATCTGTTTTTCTTATTTCATGCTCATTATTATAATGTACCGACATACAAGTTAATGATAAATATCTAAATATTAAATTAAGGAAGGCATATTGAAAAGAGTTTGATAATACTGATTCACCCCCCTCCCCCCCCCCCCCCCCCTCTCAGTATTACTTCCAACAATTTGGACTTGAAAGAAATATCTAACCTATGAAAACTGTGGATCCTTATAAGAAGTTCAATTTGTCAGTATTGTGTGTCCCTTTTTTTCAAAATTTTCATTCTTAACATTTCTACTTGTTCACTTAGATTTACAAGAATTTTTGTTTTAAAGTTATCAAGCAAATTTCCAAGTTCATCTTGACTTGCCGATCATGATGTTGATTTAGTTACCCTTGCCCTTCCTCTTGAGATGAGCTTGCATGTTTCACAAATTTCTTCAAATGATAATTGGTATACATCACCTCTACTCATGAGATCAAAGAGATCAATCCACTCTTCCCTAATTTTTCTAAGTAAGAAGGCGTTTAGTGTGTCAGATCCTAATGACGTAATTTTTCCCTCTTAACATTATACATAAATTTGTCTATTAGATATTTAAGGTTGTCATATTATTTTGATTCATTCTAAATATTTCTTCTTTAAGATCATGATATTCATATTTTTCTAGAAATATATTTTGCATATCATTCCATGATCTTATTGAATTAGTCCCTAAACTCATGAACCATTTAAGAGCTCCATCCTTCAATGTGACCAGAAATAGTGTCACTTTCTAAGTAACCATAATATTTGCAAAGGATTTCAAATTCAAAGAGAAAGGTTTTTGGATGCTTGACCCCATACCATGGAATTTGGGAAGGAAAGATGGAGGGATGTTCTTCATATCCACATTGACATTATTATCTTGAATGGGAAATCCAAGAGGATCTTCTTCATTGTCATAATCTCCATCCATTTCTTCTACCTTATTTTCTACCTCTCCTTATTCTAACCTGTTAAAAGTGGAAGGTGATGTGGTTCTTACTGACACCACATGGTCAAATGGGGGTGAGGTGAGGGGGTGTGGGGGGGGGGGGGTGGGGGGGGGGGGGGGGGGGGGGGGGAGGGAGGGGGAGAGGTTGTTGGAGTAGTATTTTTTGTTGTTTAAATTTTTAAATAAAAATTCTAATGCAATGCAAATTTTCTATTTTTGAAATGAAATATGCCTAATGAAATTTTTGGTTTTTGCATAAATTAAAAGAAATGAATCCACTAGGGAAGAAAACAATGCATACTTTGACACCTCCCCAGAAATGAAGCCAAATATTAATGAGTCCTAGTATTGCAAGAAGAATGTTGCAACTCCCAAGGCTACCAACTTAAATTATCAACCCGTGGTTCGTAAAAACTTAAGAGGTGTCAGCGCTATATTTGTAGAATACAATGATTCATTCTTTCTTCAATCTGACATAATGGAGTGAATGTCATTAAATTAAAGCCTAAACTACTTTTGGAAATGGAAATGTTACTCTATTTGCAAGAAATGGAAATGCTACTTGCTCAAATGTAAACATTAATCCTAATTGCAAGAAGGTAAAGGTTATGCTATTTGTAGGAATGAAAATATTTGTCTATTTTTAGAATTTAAACCTTGTTCTACATGAAACAATGTGAGTCATTAGTCTAATTTTAGGATGTGAAAAGTTGCCTTGAATAGAAACTAATCCTATGCGAGAACAAAAATTCATAATTGAAATCCTAAGATCATGAATTCAAGGAAATATACCTAATCTAATTTGTAAAAAGGAAAGTCATAAGTGGTGTTTATTCTTCCCTAACCATATATTTATAGCCTAGGGGTCATTATTCAAGCTTAAGAGACAAAACCCAAGATTTTGGAGCAAATATGGTCAAGTTTACATGTGTTATAGGAGTGTTAGAGGAGGTGTTGTAGGAGGAGATAACTTGTCGAATGAACAAGTAAATAAAATTCAAATGTGATGGATTTTTTTTATTAATTATGATGTCTTAGGACTCCATTCCAAGTGGAATCACTCCAAAATACCCATATTAAAACATGCTAAAAAATAACGGAAAATTACTACTCTAAAAACTGGAAATTCAAGAACTAGTAAGCTAGTTAACCTACCAAATGCCTAACCTAATCACGTCAAAATTATATGGGGTATTTTTTTTAATAATTTGAATTTATTTATGACCCAATGCAAGTCAAATAAAATAAAATTAATCTCATTAACACATTATAAAAAATAGAAGAAAATTACTACTATTTTGCTACATTGGACTTTCGAATATTCTAGATTTGTGAACTAGTAAACCAATCAAAGTAGCTCAATGATGAAGATGAGTTTTCAAATTTGTTCTAAGGATGTATCATTATTTTGAATCTATAAATAACCTGCAAAAAAACTCAATTGAGTTATTTAACCAATGTGATCTACAACAAAAGAAGCATAACAATAAATACAAAAATAAGAGATGCAGTTGGAAAAGACATTGAAAGGAAATAAATAAATTATACAAGAGGGCTCTTAGGCTCATGGGATGGCCAATACCTAGGAGACTTAGATTCATATGAAGGAAACCAAGCTTTATAAGCTAAAAATGGCACCAATCTCCATTATTTGAATAAATCCAATTACACCCCTACTAGAAATGAAAGTGGATATGCTAAAGAACAAGTTTTCTCCATAAGAAGACTAAGAAATACATGCCCCTAGAGGAAAATTCGAATTGGTACTTATAAAAATTAATGGGGAAGAATTATCCTTGAAAGGAGGAAGATTTCGCCTCCAAAAATCCTTAAATAGTGGATCTGGTTCCCAACACAAGTTTGCATTAAATGACAGGGAACACATACCTAGATTTTCTAAATTACTGGAGCTCCAAAATTTATGGTATAATTTCATAATATCTTGTTCATTTACTATCCAATATTTATCATATTGTATTAGGGAGAAAGTTCCTAGATTATGCTAGATTGTAGAGAACCCTTACCTATTTATGCTATTTTCTTATATGAGATACATTTATTATTTCAGCTCAAAGCAATAGTTGTAAGAAGGCATCATAGGTGATGTCTTTAGAAAATTTATTGGAAGCATACTACGAAAGTAGTAATAAAGAGAATCATTTTTTATGTTAACTTTATTAACATAGCATTATTTTACATCATGACCTAAAGTGTAACACAAACCACTTTGTTGGTGACACATGATCGAGGGTTGTCACATCATTCTCAAATAACCATGATCGAGGGTTGTCACATCATTCTCTTATTATTATTGTATGTGTGTTTACTTCATGTAATTGCTACCAAAACACAAGAAACAAGAACAAAATATATTGGCTCTCTATTGACTTAGGGGGTCTTGATCCAAGTTCAGAGTTAGTTGCGCTAACCAACAAATCCCTCCACTACTGGCCCTTTCAGAAACAACCATGTAGCATAGGTTGCAACCTCACTCGAAGAAGTATGGGGGGATGCAAGAACCAAGTCTCTACATCTAGAGATGAGTTTGATGTCTTTTAGTGTTTCAGATCTGCCATCATGTAGATCAATAAGCTCTTAGGGCTCAATACTATGAATCTATTAAAACAGTCTTCAGACATTCATGAAGGTCTATAATCAGCCTTTGCGGACCCTTAACAATTGATTTATCCACTTACGCGCATCGGAGAACAACCCTTAATTAGTGTTCGCTCAGATCTACTTAAGTTATTTAGTAAACATAACATAATTCATCATAGTCTTCGTGAAAGTACTTAACAGGCATTGCGTACATTTATTAAGACTTATTTAAGAAAATTGCACATCATTAGATCAATATTCCATAAACACATTATTCATCAACAACATATATTATAATAGAAGTAAACAGAGATAAATAGATATACATAGGAATTCTTTGGTAAATTTCTTTATTGATCTTCAGTTTAGATTTATAGACTCAAAACTACCATGCACACTCAGCTATAGGGGTCTGCGCACTCAGATGTAGACTCTACCTAGGCTGTTGCGCACTCAGTTGTAGAGCCTTGCTTCTCCTATATGACCCACTTCTTTGTTATCACTTCTCTTCTATTGACCCATTACATCCTAGATATGCCTTAGTCTCTCTCAGAAACACCTATTTATAGCCTTTTTCATATAATCCCATGGTCCATGGACCACGGGTGGATCTCAAAACCAACTCAAACTTTTCATAAACAAGGGGCTAAAACCCTTTTGACTCCTAGTCATCTATGCGCTCCGCATCCAAAAATTGCGAATACTTTACATTAGTTACAAAAAAATACATCAAAACTTGTGTTATCTTAACCCTAAAATGAACCCAGGGGACCGCATCCCAATAGACCCCCAACACAAAGACCATGACTCACCGTCGAGTCACTCGACTAGTGCTGTAATATTGCTGTGATGATCCCCCATCTCTACCTAGATCACGATGACGTTAGCAGTGCTTTGAGTTGCTCCTTGGTTGACTTCGTCAACTAACTTTTTTGTAGCTGGTCCTCGATGGTGCTCATGACTTGATAAGCCTCTTCCAACCATGTCTGCAACCTGGCTTTAGAAAGGCATCCTTCTTTTGTACTTTCTCTATTTGTGTGAGGAGATACTTGCCCTCTTGTAATTTAGCTAGGTGTTGCATTAGTGCGATGGAGTGTGTCTTTGCCCCAACTTCATCATACTGGCATTGCAACTCCCTTACTTCTATATTCAGTGTGTGCAGGTTCAGATCCTCCTATATATTTGGCACCAACTCCATGTCTTTCTCAACTAATGTTGAATATTCAACGACTGTGGCATCTAGGGTGGCCATTCCTTCTTTGATCATGGCTCCACGCTGCTCCCCAACCTTAGGTGGAGTCATCGACTACAATTTTAACTGTAGCTTTGTGATCTCCATATTTGATTTCAAATTGAACTCAGCAAACCTCTTCTTTGGCTTCATGCACACCAGCGGCTAATTTTATAATCTTCGCTTCTAGCTACGCATCCTTAGGGATATGAAGCTCAGGCACTATCTTGCACCCTTCTGTGGCTACTTACTCGAGTCATGAACTTTGTGCCTGCAACGTTTCTTTTCCCTTTAAATTCTATGTATTCTCAGTGAACATATGTTCATTATTCACTCTGTACTCAGTGATGAGGTTGAGAGTGCACTTCTCCCGAGATCTCAATTCCTCTGCCACCCCTGCATGCGGCGCATGGAGGATATTGTTAGGGAGCACTACTATCTTCACCTCGATGTTCATGACTATTCTTAGGAGGATGTGACCATTGGTTAACTCCATGTGAAGGGACACATCTGACAATACAATAGTCCTAAGGTCTAGGGTCCTTACCAACTCGCCTACTTGGCTTGTCCTAGGTGCCATGCTTGCTTGTTCTACACTTGCTTCTCTGTTTCCCACCTATATTATGATTGCCTAGATCTGTAGCTCACGTAGATCCTTTTGTACACTCCCTAACATCTGCATAAGTTGTTGCTTGAACTGCTGCAACACTTCAGTCGTGGTATCCATGATTTTATCCCTAATCTCATCGAAATCGCCCTCCGTCAAGACCATGGGATCACTGTGTGACTTGTCAAATTTTTGCTTCTTCCTTGAACCTCCTTGTTGTTCTTCCCCACGCCACTTCAGAATAAATGGGGTGCTTGGCCACCCATCTCCTCAGCTGCCTTGCTCTGAGAGTTCTTCCTCCTATGTCTCTGGCGAACGTGAATTGTGTTGTTCCTATTTTTCCTTCTCCTTGGTAGCGCGCTCTTTCTCCACTCGAGCCTTCTTTGGGGCTTCCTTATTTTTCTACTTAGCAAGTGTGCACACAATTTTTTAGCTGGCTCCTTTCTCTTCTGCACTGCATAAATTTCCACGCCCTTGCTTGTTCCAACATCTAATTATCAAGGGGTGCGCCGCTCTACTAGCCATCATGCTACAACCTCTTGCACATGTGTATCCATCACCAAATATGGCAAGTCATGCCATTTCTGTTGTGGATCCTTCCACGATTGAATGTATACTCTATGGAAGTCAACCTTGAATACTGCATAGGCTGACAGCTGCATGTACAAGGTTGGGGACCATCTCTGATGCTCGTTAATAGCCATTCAGAGACTCGATTCCATCAGGGCCGAAAATATTTTCATCTTTGTGATTAGCAAGGGGTTCTTTGTAACCCATAAGGAAGAAAAATGCACTATTTTCTATAATCCTTCTTCAAGTGGAGGAAACTAGCTATCCTATGGCAGTTCCCAAGCGACAAGGATAATGGACAACAACAACCAAGCATACTCAAACAACTTGCTCTCATCCTAAGTTTCATGGTAGTTTACCAGGAACTCATGACAGAAGTATCTGGACCAGTTGAATTGTACACCCTTCGTGCACTGGGCATCTAGGGAAACTACAGGCACTAAAACTTCATCTGCGTTTCCTCATCACCTTCCTTCTTAAGATTTGTGTGGCTATTTTAACTACGGGGTCTGATATCGACAGAGTGGAATACCCTCGTGACTTCTTGACGAGGTCAAAATATTTCTTCATTCTTTTTGCAAGGTCCTTTTTCGCCATCTTTCTACCAAACTCCTTGGCTAGATTCATTCCTTCATATGGAAAGTGCGTGATTCTATGGATTAGCATGTCAGTGACGGGGATAGGCCCTCCTAGCCATAAACACCCATCGTGCACCAAAGTGAGCAGCTAGCGCACACAAGTTGTGTTAATCAGGATGTAGTGATAATGGGGTACTGACAAAAAATTAAGTAACCTCAAGTTCTTGACACCACGGATCCATTCCACCATCTATAAGGTGATAACACCTAACTCCATGTAGTAGACACACTTCATCTACTTATTTGTCGCTAAGTGTGGAAACCCAGCATGATCTACGGGGTCCTCATCCTCCATTTTCAACAGTGGGATCCTTGCAAGCTGCATACCTTCAAAGGGAACCTGCTCAGGTAGCAAGGGCATAGAAATGGTAAATTTCCCTAAATCAGGGTCCTTTGTGAGCTTCGCCTTTCCCTTCCTAGAAGGGATATAGTCGGGTATCTCTGTGATGGGCTCCACTCCTTCAACATCTATGTCTTCTATTCCTTGGCCTTCTTCAACCTCCAAGTCCATGACTTTCTTCGTCTACTTGTCTTTCTTTTGTTTCGCTTGTGTTGCAGAATGCTTTCTTGGTGATTCATGCACTGATATTGGCTTCTTTTGCTTTTCCTTCTTTGGCTTAGCTTTTTGGGTTTCTCTGGTAGGGTTAGGCTTTAGCTTAGGTGACTTCAGCATCATAGGCATAGGAGACAGAGCTTCCATACTCACAACTTCTGGGCAGCTCCTTCAAAGGAAACATCGCCACCAGTACTCATGGTTTCTATAGGGCTTGGTCCAAGAATTTTTCTAGAATTAACTTCTGATCTAACTAATACAACTTTGTAAATGTAGGGCTCATGACTAAATGCTCCCATTATGATCAGTTCATAGGTGACATATAACAAATCTCAATAACAACTCTAAGGGCACAAAGTGTTCTCTGTTGGACCGGAATGTGTAATTTATAGGCGTCTTTTAATTCATATTCGATGGTTCCCCCAAAATTATGACAATTTTTGATGTTGTTTTAGTGAAAGATCTTCAAATATTTTTACCTTAAATGCCACCACCCCGCTCCCCTTAACCATCTCCTAGCTACCAAGTCATGAATAGTGACTCCAATGGTCACTTTTATGTTGTGTTGCATGACACCTTCCTCCATGGCATAGCTTCCCGTGAACAACTCCCTGGATTGCATCTTCATTATCTTATGCGCATCCCACTTGTTGTGTAGTCCTCCAAACTTGTAAGTGTAGTTTATAGTCCCACACTCTCTTGCAGCTGCCTGAAGCACTAAGATTGTCTTACCACCATATAGTCATTGTGTAGAATCCCCTATATACATCTTCAATGGGCTCCCATTCACTCATCCTGAAAAAGGTTCTCAATTCAGATTCGCAAGATGATCTATGCATCCATCTATAATTTCTTTGATAATATATGGTCCCAACAAATGCATATGAAATTTACTTGGAAATTTATTGAAATTACTATCATATAATAAGAAATTATCATTTACCTTGAATGTGTGAAGTTTGATGTGGTGATCGTGCCATGTATTTTCACATTCCTTCTATACTTGCTGATGAAATCCTACCAAAAACTGATCCTATTCAAGCTCCATCAGTTGCACAAGCTGGTCTTCTAAGGCCTCACGATCTACCATACTTGTGAGAACTTCCATGCGCAGACTAGGCACAATATACTCCATTAGCATTACAACTTCTATACCATAGACCAACCTGAACAACGTTTGTCCTGTTAGCTTCTTGCAAGTAGTCATATACGCCCATATTACTACAGGTATGTGCACATCCTAGTCATTTTGTTGTGCGTTGCAGATCTTCATCAGCGCATTCTCCAAAATCTTGTTGAAGGGTTCAAAAGTTCCAATGGCCTGGGGGTGATATAGTGTATACTTCTGAAGGTAGACCTAGAATTCTTCTATTAACGCATTGATTGTCTCGTTCAGAAGGTGCGTACCTTTGTTGCTCATCAACACTTTCGGGCAGCTAAATCTAGTTAAGACATAATCAAACAAAAAATTTACTGTTGTATCCCCTGTACAATCCTTAACTAGTTGTTCCTTTTCCCATCTAGTTAAATATTCTGTCATGGTGATGATATAGCGAGCACCAGCTTTCTTCCTTGGGGGCTGAATTTCCCCAACAAAATCAATCGCCCATTTTTCAAATGGCTGCAAAGATACTTGAGGTTGTAATGGAAATTCATCCCTTCACGATGGTCTGCCCATTCTTTTACATGCATCACATGCCTTACAATATTCCTTGGAATCCTTGTGCAGCATTGGCCACCATAGACTTGCATGCAAAATCTTCTGTGCAATCACCTTTCCTGCATAATGTCCTCTCATAACCCCTCCATGAGCTTCAACAAGAATGCTATCCCTCTCAAAATTTGGCACATATCTTCATAATATTTCATCTGTACCCATATTCTACAAATTTCCCACAATAACTGAAAAATTAGCCATGCGCACTACATCTTCCTACTTTTCTTGAATTGTATATTCTTCCTGTGCCATCCCTGTAGTTAAGAAGTGAATGATATCTGCAAAATAATTGTCCACTACATGCAGCAAAAAGAGATGTGCATCTGGCAACCCTTCCTCCAAATTATTAGGCTCCTCTCCTGTTTCAATTCGTGATAGATGGTCAGGTCCCACATTTAACCTTCCTGGCTTCACAATTATTTCACAGTCATACTCCTGGTAGTAGCAACCATCTGCAGATCTTGCCCCCGAACACATGCTTATTGACCAGGCATTTCAAGACAGAATGATCTGTGTACATTTTGAAATGTCTGCCTAATAGATAGTGCCTAAACTTCTACAGCACACATACCATGGGCAATCCTTCGTGCTTAGTCGTTGAGTCTCTACCTTCGATAATTTTCTACTCGCGAAGCCTATAGGATAGTCCATTTCTCCTTCTCTAGCTTGCGTTAACACCGCACCCAACACAACGCAAGATGCATCCACATGTACGTGAAACTCTTTTTTCCAATCAGGGAATATCAAGATCAACACCGTGACCATCTTTTCTTTGAAGACATCTAAGATGCATTGACATTCTTCATCCCAACAGAATGTTGCATCCTTCTTCAACGGTTTCTCCATAGGTGCGGTAATTTGAGCATATGCTTTGATGAATTCTTTGTAATATCCTATATGTCCCAACATCGCACCCAATGGCTTAATATTTCTCGGGGCCTCCAGATTCACTATCACTGCAATATTTCTAGGGTCCACCATCAGCCCTTGCTTTCACACCACGTGACCCAACAAAATTCCAAAGGGAACACAGAAGATGCATTTCTTTAAACTCAGCACGATATGATACCTACGACACGTATCCAACATCAAGCGCAAACTTGATACCTGGTTCTTTAGTAATCTGAACATTGTCCATTCATCAAACTATACTTCCAAGAACTTATGAATAAACTCCTTAAACGTTGCGATGACTACACGAGAAAATATCACATGTGCATTCTTTAGTCCAAACAACATTACAATGTATTGAAAACGACCCCACTCCATCACAAAGGTCATTTTTATCCTATCGTTAGGCATGATCTTAATCTGATGATATCCAGAGAACCCATCCATGAAAGAGTAGGCTATAGAATTCCTGCAAAAATTCCGATAAATCTAAAATTCTAGTTAAATTAAACACAAGTAATTTGTTGATATTCAAGAGAGAATTGAAAGGATGAGTTGATCTTCCTCTTTCTTAACTCCACACGCATCAAGTTCAATGTGGAGGGATTTAAACTTGGTGAAGTATTCTTGCAGGTTGCTGAAATGAGTTGGATTGAGGGATATGAGTTTATTCTCAAGTTGATGCACTCTCATTTCACTCTGCTTGTCGAATAGTCCTTCCAATGTGGTCTAGACTGCATCGGGATTAGTTGTTCCGCTGACATGAAAGTTGAGTTCTTTGGAAATTGATAGGCATATCAGCCTAATTGCTTCATCTAATTTATTGAAATACTTGATATTCTCCGTTGTAGAAGTCGGTTCAGTCTCTGTTCCCATTGTTACCCTATAAAGCTCTTTCCTTCGAAGTGTTAGCCTCCTGCTCATAGCAGGTATTCATCTTTCATGATTGACATTTTTACATGCTAAATATGTCATGCTCTACAGGCTGCAATGTTCCATATTTGATACTCAGGCCAAGGAAGTGTCCATGAGAGTCTGCCAGCCTAAATGCATCTGTTGTATTCCAATTTTGAGGAGTTATTCGATTTTTGAAGAATTTTCAGTTAAAGGGAGATCCAAACAGCTTAATCTTGGTCTCCCTAGGTTTCAATTTCCTATTGTAGAATATAGAGAAACATTATCTGTGCAAACAACTTAATCTGGGAAGATTCTTAGATAGGTAGAGAAGCAAGGGTGCTAAACAGCTTAATTTGAGCCCCTGGATGGAATAAGTGTAGATGTAGGTAGCAGGACAGTGAATAAAGGAAAAAGTTGAAAAGTTGGGTTTGCTAGTTCAAATGCACCCAAACCAAAAGAAGAAAAAATGGTAGGTAAAGTAGGCTGGGTAAGTAGTTTTGTGGTTGCAGAAGTCAAGCTATGTGATCCATTTCATATTTTTCAAGTGTCATATCTATCCAGATCATAGTTTGGTGGCTCTTCCTCATGTTGATCAGATCAGGCAAGGCATCTCTAACTCCCCTCTCTTCTTATTTCCTCAAACTCATTTACTAACACACCAAAGGACCTTGGGATTTGCCCAAGAGTCCATTTTGCATTCCATTCTTGCTTAAAAGCCAAGATTGACATCTGAGTTGGCTTAGTGAAAAGAAGCCACATTTCTTGTGTAAAAATAATCTTTGCACAAATTCATCATTCCCCTACATCTTCACTCCACCAAGTCATACTAACTCCTAACTTTATTATTTAGCTCCCCAAGTCATTCCTTTATCCCCTACTATGTGAAAACTGTATAAAAAACCCAAAAATATTTAATATCCCACCCGATGGCAACTATAGCCTAATAAATAAAGTCAGGGAGATACCAGGTCTATCTGGGGCCATGGTATCAGCCCTTCCACCTTCATTTCCCTTGGGATTTATTTAAACCTTTGGTTAAATAAATAACCAAACCAAACCCCACCCCACGCATGCATAACCTTTGGATTTCATTGATATTTGGTCAATGAAGAACCATGACCTCGAGCGCGCATTTAACCTTCAAAGCCTAAAGCATAAAACCCACCACCGCCACGAATAATCTAACATTTATCGCACGCGCTGTTTATTTAAAGCTCCCTCATTTTTCCCTCCCTTCCATCGTCGGATTGCCTCTCCCAGATCTGAAAAACCTCATGCATATCGGGCGCTCTTACGTGACGGCACAATAGTGCCGATGGTCGACGGTTTTACCATCATACACCAGGACACTTGGCCGCTTTTCATTGTGTCGGGCGGCCCTTGACAGATACTGCCCCATACCAAAAGCGGTTTGACGCAAACCGCTTACCGCCCTCCCCTATTGCCACTTCACCACATGATGATGCCATCACCTCAGCTGCCACTGCATGTCACCCTACAACGTCACCCTGCTACGTCACCCTGTTGCGTCACCCTGCCACGTCACCTTGCTGACATCATCATCTGTACTGGGTCCCACTGTTGACATCATGTTGACGTCATCTGCCGTACCACTGACGTCATCCGCCGTACTGCTGATTTCATCCACCGAAAGGAAAGCGCGCAGGAGCGAAATCGAGGCTTCGGAGGCCTGGAATCAAATTTTGAGGTAGTTTTCGATGCGCGATTAGCGCTTAGCGCTAATTGCGCATCGCTATGGGAAATAGGCCAAAGTGGGGAATCTTTTTTCTTAGTGACTGTTTTTTTCGCGAAAGGGCAAAAAAGGGGCGATTTAACAGTTTTTACCACATCAGAGAGAGGAAGAAGCCCCGATTCAATCAAAGAGTATCAGTGAAGTGGCAGAGAGTATCCGATCTGTTATCACTTAGAACTATAAACATTTGTATATAACCCTTTGTCCAAGTTCAATGCCTAAAGTTGGTGTTAAATTGTTTTTAGTCTATGTTTCTTACTTAGGGTTGAAGCTTTAAAGATGTTTGATGTAAAGTGTACTCTAATCAAATTGGTCATCCTCCACCATCATGCTTTCATAAGACATGTCTTGTCTAATCCATGTCACCGATCCTTTCCGTAATTTCGTAGCGCAGTCTCTTATTGGTCAGTTTCGCTGCATAATTATTGTTTAGCCATTCCGCAGCGTCACCATCAAGCCGTTTCGCAGCGCATTATGACAATTCAAAACTAATCGCGCTATGAAATCGTAGATTCGTGTGTTTTGTAGCGAATATTTCTAAAAGGGTCAAGTCCGTTATGAATCACCATTTCCGTCCTCTCATGTCAGTTTTTCATACCTCCCAAATGCTCATTAACCATCACTCCACTAATAGATTTGCAGACATCCACATCAGTATTAATTCAAATGAGTTTTACTATGGATGGATCTTTATGATGATCGTGAATGATACATAAGTGGCCAGCCCGTGTGATGATTATATGTGAGTTTGCAAGTGAAGCTGCTTTCAGGTGAGCCTGTTTACAAGCGAGGCTGAGCCAAAAAAGGATTGAATTACCATTCCAGTTGAAGCTGTTGCTCATTGTCAGTGCGAAGATTTCAAAGGCAAGATGGAGAGGAGAGAACACCGGTCTGGACAATGTCAGAGAACAGAGCCTAAAGGTTTAGACTTAGCATTAAGAGATGAGGGTGTGAAGAAAGCCTTCAAGGCTGCCGGCTGTTGGAATTTCTGCAAGAAGCTGCAGGGTGGCCATGCTCAGGCAACAAAGGATTTTTCTTTAAACTTCACCGGTTTGAATTATAAAATTGCTATGTTAGAAGTTAAAGTGTCTCCGGAGGAAATAGCTG